>AYEL01077233.1:0-43479 GCA_000484575.1 Olivierus martensii
TCATGACTAGATTGCCATTATATAATTATTTAGGCAATTTAAACTTATCCTAATTATTAATGAAAAATTAAATATTATTTAAATTTTTTATTATTGGAAAAAAATTTTTTTATAGACATCTGTACCAGTTCATGCTCCAGCAGCTGGAGTTATAGAAGAACTTTTGGTTGAAGATGGAGCAACAGTGCATCCTGGAATGGATATATTTAAGCTACGTGTATCTGGTGAGTTTATAACATTTATAATTGTAAAAGCTAAATTTTATTCACAAAAATCAAACACATCCTATTACTAAAAAGTAAAAAAATACAAAATTCTAAGCAGGTTCCTGTTGCCTAAGGCTGAACTCACATGAATCACAACAGAACCACACCACAACCACAAAACGTGGTTGCTTGTGGACGGTCATGAATTATAATTATATTAATATAGAAATGCATAATCTAACTCAGATGGACCACGAAACTGAAGTCTGTTTCAACGGCTGTCGCAACTTGTGGTTGATATCATCCATAAAATTGTGGTCATCAGTGGTTGAGCGGCAACTCACACAGTGCGACATACCGACCACTAGCCACCGACAGCATTTCTTGTCAATCAGCTATCGATAATGGATTGCGCATATATATGCACAGTCCTTTACTGACTGTGCATATAAGTGGTTTGCGAGTGGTTGATTTTGGCCCAACCCAACCACACGGTAACCACCATTTTGTGGTCATGTTGTAGTTCATGTGAGTTCAGCCTAATTTTCATTCATTTTTTGTATATATTACTTTTGTATAGTTTGCTTAATTTAACTATAATATTTTGTGAAATTAGTTTGAAATTTTAAGATTGTGGAATGTAGATATTTGCCCACAAAAAATGTGCCTTGAAATGTGTGTCTTTATTAGTATTTCTATTAAAAATATTAAACAAAAAATAATATACATTTTATTATGTAATTCAAAAAATTCTTTATCAAATATTAAATTTCTTTCAATACTCAAAAATATGAAGAGAAAAATATTGATATGTTCAGAAAATATTGAAATAAATGTATTTAGTACAAAAATATTGAACTACAGATTAAAGTATTGATATTTATAAAGAATCACTATATCTGTTGCATTTCTAGCAGTAGATGAATATATGCTAGCATGATCAAATGCTTAAATCAAAAAATTGCAAAAAAAATGCAAAAAAAATTGCATCTGACTGTTTTGGGCATGGTAAGAATAGCCTATGGTATATGCCTATTAAAAACCATATCTTCAATTTGCAAGGACAGCAAATATGTGATGTGCCAAGCGGAAATTTCGGAATTTGCATAATCTGATGCAAAGGCATCCATGAACTGGAGAGATCACCCAGAAGAACAGTGTGTCAAGCACTGAGGACAAAACAAAAAATGCCCAGTAAACAACATGAAGCACAATATGGGCACATGTTGTGAATAGAGCACAAAGCAGCCAGAGGAGTGCATTGTTACAGTTGTACAGCCAAGGAGGAACAGGCCTAACTGCATTTAGTGTCCATGAAGCCTCCCTCTATGCAGTTATGCCTTGTAGCACTAAAAAATAATTGTTGTATGCCAAATGAGTTTATGCTTTGATATCTACCTTTCAGCCCACAGGAAGGTTGGAAATTTCCAGTCCCAGAATAAGAGGGGACCTCTTCCATAGAATGATTTCTAGCATTCAGCCCACATGCAAATCTGCTGAAGAGACCATTCTTGCACTACAATTGCATTGCCAAATGCATCGTCACATACATCACAGGAACTCAGCTAATCAGTAGCTTAGAATAAGCAATAGAAAATTTTGCAAAAGAAAATAAGCAAAAAAATTATAAAAATCAATCAATTATTCATTTTATTGAATTAGTAATAAACACCTGAATAGCCAAATTTTTTAATCAAAACAATTGAAGAATCAGTATTTAAGAAAAATTCATTAAAATATGAAATAAAATTTATGAATTTTTAGAGAGCAAATTACAATCTTTGATTTATACAAATTACAGTAGATGATTGATAATGAAATAATGGAAAAGCAAAAATGATCATTGCAAATTAAAAAAAGTAGCATATTTATACAGTTTGTTAAATTGAAAAATCATAAACCAAAAGTTAATAAATTAAGGGATATCTGTAATTTAAATAAAATTTATTAAAAAGTATATTATCATTAAATAAGTAGTGTTCCTTCAAATGAATATTATGTACAATGTTCATAGATTTAAAAATATTAAGTTGTTGTAAATAATGATTTATAACGTCCAATAATAAGAGTAAAAATTTGTAACTTTCTTAATTTTTTGCTTGAAGAGAAATGGAAATTACTCAAATATAATACAGCACAAGTTCAAGCGAAAGATTGATATATTTATTTCCTAAAGATCTTTCAGCTTAAAAAAGCAATCTTCAGTAGGAACAAGTAAAAGAATTACAAATGAAACAAGTCTTATTCCATTTGTAATTCTTTTACTTGTTCCTACTGAAGATGGCTTTTTTAAGCTGAAAGATCTTTAGCAAATAAATATATCAGTCTTTCACTTGAACTTGTGGTGTTATATTTTAATTATCATATAAGAAGCAGAAAGTATTTTGAACTTTATTTGAAGTAAAAGTATGAAAATTACTCAATTATTCTATAAGAAACAAATTAAATTACTTCATATTAATAAATACATTTGAAATATGACAACATATTACATTCACAATATTTTCATCATTAGAATTTTGAGTTCTTTGTTGTAATAATTATCATTTTGATTTCTGTGATATAATGCTTCCAGCATGTTCATCTTTGTCAGCATGTTTTGAAATAATGGAGTAGAAATATTCAGAGTTGCATTTTTATTCCAGAGTCCATTATAATAAACTTGTTTAACTGAAATCAAATTTACTTGAAAGATTTCTATGAAAAATCCACATCCTATATTTTGTAAAAGTCTATAACATAGTGGGAATTGAGAGAATACATATTGAAAATGATGGATAAACTTGTTGACTTTTGCAAATATTATGAATACATCTAAAACATAATTTGTGAATTTTATTTAATTATGCAATTTCATTTTAGGAGATGTTCCTGCAAGTAAACCTAAAGAAACAGCTGCAACTCAACCACCTGTTGATAGTGCTCCTCCGCCACCACCACCACCTGCCTCAAGTGAACCTCCTCCTGTTCAGCCATCTAGACCAGATGGACCTCCTCCTTCTGTACCTCCACCTCCACCAGCTGTACCAGTTTCCCCAATGGTTTCTATTCCAGTTCCATCTGTCAAACCTACAGTATCAGATACAAGTAAAATCTCTGATTCTAGGTCTGAGCAAAGGGTTTGTAAAATTATTTCCTCTTTGATTGCTTAGCTGTGCAGTTGGCAATTAAATTTTGCATTAATTTTTAGTTTTTGTTGTATCAGTGATAATTAATAGAAATGAAAGTTTTGAAATAAATATGTAAAAATTTCGTTCAGGTGAAAATGAACAGAATGAGACAGCGCATTGCACAGCGTTTGAAAGAGGCTCAAAATATTTATGCAATGTTGACCACTTTTAATGAAATAGATATGAGGTGTGTATTAATTTTATTTTTAAATTTATTAGTTAATAATATAGTGTTATATGAAATGTTTTGATGAATAAAACTTTTTTAACTCCAATATAGTGTCATTAAATATTCATCTACTCTTTGCTTTCAATCAGTCTTTATAACTTAATATCTGCTTAATTATTTCTTATGATTTAAATTTATGGAATTTTCACTTAATATTTTATTGTATAAAATTTTTTAGTTACATGTGATTAAGTTTTTTTGTATCTGTTAAAATTGTTGTATAGGTTCTGGATTCAATTTGATTTCATAGGGAATAAAATACAATGTAGTTTACTTTATGAAACTAATTGAACTAATTTGTGATCAACAATAATTATAATATAATTAGATTAATACACAATGAATTTTTTTTTATTTTCTTTCTTATTTCTTTTTGAGCAATAAGTTACACATCCTAATTTCCTCAGCAAATTTTCATTGTGAATTCTCTTCTGAAAAATTCTGAAATTTATATTTGATATAATTTTTAATCAATTATTTACATTAATTTATATGTTTATTTGACATTTTAATAGTTTTTTTGCTTGATTTTGCAAAATATTTAACATTTTTTTCAAGAAAAAAACTCATAAAGTAAGAATGACACTCTGTCCACAATAACAGCTATAATATTACATTTTTTACCCTTATTGGTTCAGAATATATTTTTCTTACTAATAACAAACAGTATTGAGCTTAGTAGGTGGAAAAGTAATTTGCTCGGAAAGAATTGGCATGAGTTTTAAATAGTGAGCTACAAGCACACTTTTAAAAAAAATAATAACAATAATCAATTGGAAAAAAATTTTTTTATCTGTATTCGATAATAATAAATATAATCTATAATATACAGTTATTAATTTTCGAAAAGTTTGTTTAGATTATTGAAAAATAATAATTAAAACAATAAACAATCGTTTTGAGGTCATGACTAGTATATGCGGCACCGGACAAGCACACCAGAACCAGTTTGTGGCTATGCACTTCAACAGACCTCAACTGGTTAAAAAGGACATTATCAATGAAAAAGATGCAGACAACTTACAGGCAGTTTGAGAATATCTAATTAAATACTTAAGAAATAATTACTGTAGCAGCTTACAATTATATGCTTTTATTGGAATTATATTTATTTCATCTTATTATAAATGTTGTTATATATTTGTGTGTGTTTTAAATTTTATTGTACTTTTACAATCTTGTACAGTCAATTCTTGCTATTCGTGGTAGTTACGTTCTATAAATTCTTCGCGAATATTGAATTAGCAAATAGTGAGCTATTATGCCTATGGGAAATATAGAGTTAGGTTCCTGTGCACCTTTCTTCCCAACATTTTCATACTTTGTTTGTGTGTGTTTTTCTGTTTACAGACACCTTATTTAATTTGTATTACATTACTTATAAATAATTACAGTATATGCAGTGGATAGTACTAAATACAGTATTATAGTTATCTTAATCTTTATTTAGTTTTTTAAAACATTAACTATGTAGTAAATAAGATCTTATTTTTGATGGATAATTTTTTGATGTTGTAAGATGTTTGCTGTGACAGCTGACACATTGTTTTTCTTAACTGTGTAGAAAAACTGTCAGCCTTGTCTGTGTTGCTTTTTGCCTCAGATCTAAAATTTTGGCGTAAGGAGCAAATGTGCAGTAAGTTAGATGCCTAAATTTGAGGCTGCATTCAAGCATAGGGATACATTCTTTTATCTTTCCTTTACCATTCCTTTATGAACAGGCTTTTGACCTACCTGCGGTCTGTGGAGTGAACAAGGATAGGTAATGAGATATTTTCCGGCAAACTGATTCAGAGAGTACATTTAGTAACAAACAACTTCCTTTATTAGAGAGAGAGAGAGAGAGAGTTTACATTGGTAACAGTATTTTCGCCACTCAGCAGAGTCTGCGAATAAACGCGAAAGCTCTGCAAATATCGATTTTTGTGGTTACAAATAAATTTTTGAGAATAGTCAAATACACGAATACGGAATCCGCGAATAACAAGAATTGACTGTATTTAAGTTTTAATAGAATTCATTTCATCTTGTAATCACATTTGCCAGTGATTAACATATTTTATCATTTTGCAAATTAAATTCTTATAGACTGATTATATGCACAAGATATTTATTTATATAGACAGATTATAATGGTATTATCTATCATTGTGAGTAATAATGGTTGGAGGTGTATTTCTATATATGGAGATTTTAGAGAAATTTTTTTTTCTATTTTTGTATCTTATTCTAAACTGTCAATAATAAGTAAAATATTTGAAAGTACTTTAATAATCTATATTATAATTAGTCAAACGTGGCTGGCTGGAGTCCCTTTTCCGGACGAACCATACATTCTTTTATCTTTCCTTTACCATTCCTTTATGAACAGGCTTTTGACCTACCTGCGGTCTGTGGAGTGAACAAGGATAGGTAATGAGATATTTTCCGGCAAACTGATTCAGAGAGTACATTTAGTAACAAACAACTTCCTTTATTAGAGAGAGAGAGAGAGAGAGTTTACATTGGTAACAGTATTTTCGCCACTCAGCAGAGTCTGCGAATAAACGCGAAAGCTCTGCAAATATCGATTTTTGTGGTTACAAATAAATTTTTGAGAATAGTCAAATACACGAATACGGAATCCGCGAATAACAAGAATTGACTGTATTTAAGTTTTAATAGAATTCATTTCATCTTGTAATCACATTTGCCAGTGATTAACATATTTTATCATTTTGCAAATTAAATTCTTATAGACTGATTATATGCACAAGATATTTATTTATATAGACAGATTATAATGGTATTATCTATCATTGTGAGTAATAATGGTTGGAGGTGTATTTCTATATATGGAGATTTTAGAGAAATTTTTTTTTCTATTTTTGTATCTTATTCTAAACTGTCAATAATAAGTAAAATATTTGAAAGTACTTTAATAATCTATATTATAATTAGTCAAACGTGGCTGGCTGGAGTCCCTTTTCCGGACGAACCACTGTATCGATTTCTATAAATAGGGTATTGTTAGAAAGGTCTAATTTTCGGATGTCTGCGACAACAGATCTTTTTTTATTTGGCTATTTTTAGGGCCCTAGGGGCCGAATTTTTATTTTATGACAATAAATATCAATAGATGGTGCTAAGTGTCAAAGAAAGGGGCAACAGATAACTTACCTACATTACTATTATTGGATTTTTACAATTTTATGTTGAATTTGCAGTTAAGCCTGTTCTACATCCGTAATTACAATGGTGATATATTACATATCTCAAATGAAATTTTCTTATATTTTATCACATAAAGAAATTATAACCATTCATCATGCTGTAAACTACCCTCTTGACAAGGATGCAGCCACATCCCGCATCCCCAGTGCCCATGGGGAGATGAAACTGGCTGCAGCCTACCAGGGAGATGAAACCAGGCCCCAAGTGCCCGGGCCCGTTGGGGTGGCCCCCATAGGCCCCACCCGACGGGGGCTTCTTAATCTCTGGCGGGTGCAGCCCCACCCATGGGCTGTGGTACCACGGAGATGAAACGTGGTCCCACTGGCCTGGGACTCCCGCAGGCCCACCCATGGAGTGGGACCATCGGGGGCACAGCGCCTGTGGGGTGCAGCCACCTCGGCCCCCATGCAATTACTACACATTTGAACTAATGCTTAATAAAATATATAGTAAATAAATTTGCAAGATAAGCTGTTATTATACAACAATATGCTGTTATATAAAGGATTGTAAGATTAGATCATAATAGTATATTTCTGCTCATATAAATGAGCGGAAATATACTATTATGATCTAATCTTACAAAATTCCCCACTCATATAAATGAGCGGGGAATTTCTAGTAATAAATTAATAGCTTTGAGGAAATAAGTTTCATGATGTCTTTTATTTTTCTTCAATCTTGCTATAGAGAGTCAAAATTTACTCTCTTATATCCTAATTTCCTAACTAAGCAAGATTCTATGATATGCCAGTTTTTCCATATTTATTATTTATTTTTATTCTTATATTTAGTAATATAATAGAAATGCGAAATCTACATAAAGATGCTTTTCTTAAAAAGCATGGAATTAAGTTAGGATTTATGTCTGCCTTTGTAAAGGCATCAGCTTATGCTCTGAAAGATCAACCTATTGTTAATGCAGGTAAGTTGTTATTGATAAATGTTGTTATTAAATTTTTAATAATTTATTATTCAAAAATAATATATAAAATATATTTTTCTTTTGCTTTTTCTTAGTGATAGACAACTTAGAAATTGTTCATAGAGACTATATTGATATTAGTGTTGCAGTTGCTACACCAAAGGTATTTAAAAATTTTGTTAAATACATTCATATCGTAATCTATATTCAGTTGCAAGAATTACATTTTTTAATCATTAATCAAACCTGATTTAGAAATCCTGCTCATTAAACAAAAGTAATTTTTTGTGGATAATTGAATTTCTGTTCATTCTTTAGTAATAACATTATTGTTTATTAAATAAGAAAGATGACAGTTGTAATGTTTTTTTTATACTAATCAATTAAAAATTTATACTAATTTTTTTAAAGGAATTACATTCTTAACACTGAAAGATTTAGCCTAAATCATATTTTGGCAAAAATATATATAATTATCAGATACTTTATATTTTAACTATTTGTGGTACTCTTGGAACAATTATAAAAAAAACGGTCCAACTCCTGCTATGTGAAAATGAATTACGAAATTTTCATAAAATTTTTAAAAATGATAGGAAAAATTCGAAGTTAAGAATTTTGCAAAATTACAGTGTAGTAACATTTAATTTATAATTTCAAATTATTAATTTGTTTATTAGATAAATATTAGTAGATTCATAGTCAGAAAAACGTAAAAGCATATATTCAAAACTACAAGATTTTTTTTAAATTTCTCGAGAAATTCTCTTACTAAATGGTCTATAATTTCATAAATTTTCTTATTAATTTTCAAAAATCATGATTAGATTTATAATAATTGTTTATATTTCAATATAAATTACAAAATCTTGATTTAGATGGTATAAACATAATAATTTTATCTGTAACTACTAATTAAAGAGAAGAATTTTCTAAAATAGTCAACAGTAGCAAATCAAAATTATATTACATAGGTTACATAGGGTGGGCCAAGATAAACCGAACCCATATGGGAGAAGACTATTTGGTTGGGTTCAGTTTATCTTGGCCCACTCTGTATATAGTTTTCAAAGAATTAAGATTGGATGTCATAGTATCCTTTAAATGATAAGCCATTTTTTTTTTTTTTAGTTTTCAATGGAAAGTAGAGGTTATAAAATTACATATTATTGATTTATTCACTAATAATTTGTACAGGAATTTTAATCAGATTCAATAGGTAAATTCTGCTATTAAATGTAATTTTAATATCACATTTTTTAATGCAATAGCCTCAATCTTTTAAAAGTAACTGAAATTCATGTTCCTGAAATACTTTCTTAATATTTTTAATAATTCTGACAAATTTGTTTTAAAGCTTAATATATTAGTTTATCCTGTAGTTCAACTAAAATCTTTCTAAAATTTATCATCACATTTTATGACATTTTTTCCAAATTCATTTTATTAGTTCACATATACAAATTCAACCTTATGATGTTCTAACTTTGGTAGCCTGAATTAGTAGCTATGCTAAGAGTAAGTTGTTAACTCACATATATTGCCTCCAAATGCTATCTGTTTAATTCAGCTGATGAGCATTATTATTAAGCTCTATTATAGTGATCAAAACAGAAGAAATATAAAGAAAGATGAAGATCTACTATTGAAATATTCTTGGAAAGTTTTCAGTAACCTAGATGTAATAAAGATAAAAACAAGACTCATGGGCAGAAATTACAGAGATAATAATGATATCCTGAAGAAGCATGCCCTTTCTTCTTTGTGGAGATTGACTCAAAATTACTATAAATGTAGTTTCATTGTCCCAGCAATAGAAGAAACTTAGACATCTGGCAATAAATTTTAAAATTGATAAAAATGTCTTAGAATTACTCTCCCAAGGTCCCATCATAAGATTGCATTCATGCCTGCATTCTTATTCAAATTTGGAAATAAATTATCCTTGAATAAACTGAGGAATCTTAGTTTGAACTTAAAGGAGAAGACTGTTCCAGTTTCAAAATTCATTCAGAGGTTTGGATTATGTAAAACTCAACATGTGAGGAAGTTAACTTGGACCTGTCCTATTTTTATTTTATTATGCACTCTATTATTTATTTATCGTTATTTTCCTATCTACTAACGTATTATATTTTAGTTTAAAAGTTAACTTACTTCCCACGTTCTCCGCCTCCGTCGTTGGCAATCACGTGATACGGGATCGGCGCCCGTACCCGGAAGAGCTATCCCGGTTAATAATGTCTTATCTACATAATAATTGCCACTGAACTGATATGTGAAAATAAGAATGATCCGTATCAGTATTTTTGTTCGATATATAAATTAATTGTAAAGATAATGACATAAATGAAATACTCTGTAAACTAATAACTTTGAACTTGTTACGTATAAGTATGTAAATGAGCGAGTGCGGCGGTCACTCGAGAATCGTATAAAAAAGACGACGCAATCGACAAGCATTAGAGGTGCTGAATTTCCAGACGTGGAATTGGTGAAGTTGACAATTGAATTTCTTGTAGGGATCGACTATTGATTGAAGTTTGTATCGGAAGTGGAGGTATTAGAATTTAAGTAGTATTTAAGGTTTGTTTCTTGTGAAATTTTGATATTTGAATTGGATTAAATAAGTTTTGTGGTTTATTTCATTGTGCTTTATTAAAGTTTAAATAAAGCTTTTATTAACACTTTTGTAAGTGTTTTGAGTCTAATAAATTTATATTTTCTTATTATCTAACTTGTTTGAGAATTTCTTTAATTTATTAGTATAAGTTCTAACATCGTTTTTCTTTGTTGTTCGTTTTACTGTTAACACTTAATCGGTACTTTCAGTGTAAGTTCCGATATTTAGTTTCGTTTCGTCAGTTCGACGTTACTGTGTGTTAGATTATTTTGTAGTATTAAGTTAGAACTTAGTTAAAGACCTGAGCTCAGGCAGAACTCTGGACTTTGCAGAGTCGCTAACCATTCGGCTTAGTTAGTATTGACAGTCGTACTAAAGCGCGACTTTGCAAACATTCTCAAGAATGTTGATTTAAGTGAGCAGAACAACTAGATAAGAAATAAGGAGGATTCTTATTTGCTATTTGATGATTTTTAGAGAGAAAACAAGACAGTACTTCATTTCCTGAAGCTATTGTCATAGAATTTCAATTGTAATTTGTATTACTGGACAATGGATTTGGATTATTCAGATGGCATTTACTCTTGAAACTAAATTATCTCCACCTCATCCTTAAATTTCCCAGATATCATATTATTGTAAATTTTTAAAAATACAGAATAAAGTTAATTGTTTCTTTATCAAAAATTATTGTTTAACTACATATTTTTAAATAACTCTTTTTTTCTCCTTAATGATACTATTACTTAGATAACAACACTTACTGCAGTTGAGAATAATCTTAAAATTTTTTATTCAGTATCTAATACCTAATGTTTTCGGTATTGAATACCAAAAATATTAGCTATTAGATGTTGAATAAAAAATTTTAAGATTATCCTCAACTGCAGTACATGCTGTTGTCTAAGTAATAGTGTCATTATTGTTTAATTCATTTTAGCATTGCATTTATTCTCAAAGTAATATTGCCTTCACAAAATCAATTATAAAAGTTATAATTGATTTTTTTATGAAATAAAATCATCTCTTTGGAGATGATTTTATTTAAAACAGAAGATATTAAAAACTTCTGAATTTCATCCTAATCAGCTTCTTTGATTAGAATGAATTTCAAAAGTTTGATTTGAAAATAGATTATTAAGAAATTCACTTGTAGTTATGCTTTTAAAAATTAATGATTTTAATTTTAAACTTGCTTAAGATTTAATAATCATATGGCAAAAGATCAGGATTTTATGGCAGATATTGCCATATCTCTCATTCATTATATTGGAGCAGTTGTCATGTTTGCCTGAAGTGTGTGTGATGTGGTATTGTCATGAATGAGAATAAAAACTTTGCCTAACTTTCCATGCCTCTTGTTTTTCACAGCTGTTCTCAAAGACCATAATGTTGGGCAATATGAAGCATCATTAATTGTACTTTTTACCATAAATTCCATGTAAAGAATTTCTTTGCAGTTAAAAAACATAACAGTCATGATTTTTCCTGCTGATAGTCAATTTTGCATTTCTTCTGCACAGATGATGTCATATATATCTGTTCCATAGATGCTCTCTTTATTCCTGGGGTGACATGTTGCATCTTTGTTTCATTGCCAGTAAAGTAATGATGCAGCATTAGAAGTCATGGCTTTCTGTAGAATATACATCATATTGTCTGCAGTCCAAGCTACATCATATTATTTGCAGTGGTCAAAGTTGATGTCTTCCTTTTTGATCAACATCTGACGAATCTATGCAACCACTTTCAAACTACTGATACCACTTCACTGTGGCTGGATATAACATTGAATTTTTCCCATATACTACCATTATTTCACAATGAATTTCAGAACAATTCAGACATTTTTGCCCATAAAATTTGTATTGTTTCTTGAACAAACTTGGAATAACTTTCTATATGATGTGCTATTATGATTACTTTTTCCTCTACAACTATTACTGCTACATCAATGATACTCGCCTACTAGGGGATGCATGGTATGAATTCCATTCCGTGCAAGTATCACATTTGTTATGTAATTATACCAAGAAATGGCAGCAAGTGCAACTCTTTTTTTGAATACCTTTCGTATATTAAAATAGTACAGTAGTTGTACTACATATATATAAGTATTCATATTTTAGCCCACTAGATCATCTTATTTCCATGTGCCTCTTAATAACTTTTATACCAAATGCATAGATTTTTTACAAAATTCATTAAGTACAACATTTGTCCCATTAAAGGTGACTCTACTTTTCAATTAATTTTTAATTTTGTATCTTCAAAACTACTAAAATGGCATATATTCAAAATTTGCAGAAGTGAACATCTCTTCTAAATGCATTAATGCTTTTCATAAAAAATGGATCTAATGTAGCAGCTACTTGAAAGATCATGGACAAAAAACAAAAATTTTAATATAAATGCCAAAAAATTGCTAAACGAAAGTAGACTGTAATTTCATTTTAAATAAATTATAGTATTAACTTATTATTTTAATATTAATTTTTTCAATATATATATTTATGTTGTAATGAATGTTGTTATGTTGTTATGAATTCATAGTAATTATATTATGAATATATATACTATATATAAAAGTATAACTATATATAAACTATATCTCTTTTTAGGGACTAGTGGTACCAGTAATAAGGAATGTAGGAAATATGAATTATGCAGAAATTGAAAAGGCAATTAATGCTCTGGGAGAAAAGGTATTTTTTTATATTATGATATACTATGTTTACTAGATTATAAGTTTTTATAATTTTTAAGATAACATAAATTGGGATTACAAAGTATGGCTCTATAAATTAAATCAACTTCAGGAACATGTAGGAGGTAAAAATATGAAAATAAGTTCTATAAACATGCTTCTTTTAAAGAGTTAAAAACCAAAACTGGCTAAAATACATTTTTCTCAGTATATATTGTTGAATAGTTGTTTTCTTCAATTTTATGAATTATTGGCTTGGAATAGAATTTAAAAGAATTAAATTTTAAATCAAAACTCTAGTTATATTGCCATCTCTCTCTTTGAAACAAGATATCTACTATCTACAAACCAAATATTCTAAGCCAAATTAACTATAAATAATTATTTTTAAATTTTATGTAGTTAAGTTTGGCTTAGAAAATTTGGTTTGTAGATATTCCCCTAGTTAGTTTCAGTTAAAGGGTAGTAGATATCCCTTAAGAGAAATATTTTTATTCACAATGTGAAATATTTCTCTTTGGAGATATTCATTTATTTTTGTATTTACTGTTGAGAATTATAAAAATTGATAAATAGAAATGTATTTATGAATAATTAACTGTACTGAAATATGCAAGCCCTAAAACTCAAAAAATATGTAACAAAATAATATTCAAATTTCATTGAATAATAGGAATTAAAATACATAATTATACTATGAATTTTTAGTATATTAACATTATAGTAGTTGCAGTTTCAACTCAAATTCTCTAGGTTTTACCCTAGCTATATTTTGAAAATATATAAATATTTCCTAGCTTATGTATATCTAACTTCTGTAAATCCAAACTTAAATTTAAAAATCCAAAATTTTTTTGCTGTTTTTTGTAGAGCACAAAAATTTATTGCATTTGTAAGATGCAAGTCTGAACATGTAAATAACATTTAAAAGATAATATTTATTTATTTATGTTTGATGTATTGTTTGTTGATATTAAGTATTATATTACTGGTACAATATTGTATCATGTGGCATCATCTTGCTTTCAGTCAGTGAGCAAGGCATTGTTGTCATGATGTATAGGGGTAATCACAATAGTTCACTAGTTCCAATAGATTTTGTTTCAGAATTTTTATTAAAAATCATTTTTCTGACTTCCACAAAATCTGAGTTCTTTTAAAACCTTCTGTCATAATGATTTGTATAAGTTCTTATGCAAATTAATTAAATTAATGAAATTATTGTAATATAGATTTCATTGTGGAATATTAACAGGGCTCGAAATAACAGTCGCCAGCTCGCCATTGGCGACTAAGAAATTGCAGGTGGTGAGTGTGATGAGATAACTTTGAAAATGCTTGATTAATACTTCCCACAATTTATTTTCATGATTTTTTTCTGTATAGTTTTTCTGTCAGAATTTTCTCGTCCGGCTCTGACAAGAAAATTCTGTAGTGCTTCTAGTTCCCGAAAGAGGGAGCCACTTTGAGAGGGCTAAACCATTTGTTTTAGGTAAATGCTGATGGGTCATCTTGCTTTCAGTCAGTGAGCAAGGCATTGTTGTCATGATGTATAGGGGTAATCACAATAGTTCACTAGTTCCAATAGATTTTGTTTCAGAATTTTTATTAAAAATCATTTTTCTGACTTCCACAAAATCTGAGTTCTTTTAAAACCTTCTGTCATAATGATTTGTATAAGTTCTTATGCAAATTAATTAAATTAATGAAATTATTGTAATATAGATTTCATTGTGGAATATTAACAGGGCTCGAAATAACAGTCGCCAGCTCGCCATTGGCGACTAAGAAATTGCAGGTGGTGAGTGTGATGAGATAACTTTGAAAATGCTTGATTAATACTTCCCACAATTTATTTTCATGATTTTTTTCTGTATAGTTTTTCTGTCAGAATTTTCTCGTCCGGCTCTGACAAGAAAATTCTGTAGTGCTTCTAGTTCCCGAAAGAGGGAGCCACTTTGAGAGGGCTAAACCATTTGTTTTAGGTAAATGCTGATGGGTGAAAAATTGGTGAAAATAAAGGTTGCCTCGTTTGGAGATTGATCAATCATATAGCTCAACCAGTTATGACGTCATCAGGAGACTTTGTAGAGGCTTTGTAAACTTTTTTATTAAAACCATTGATATATATCGTTGATTAAAACTCAAGCATATCATCGAAAACTTTGGGATATTCTATGCAGATAAAGAAAAGGTCCCCTAGATATTAATTAGACAATACATTAATTAAGACAAATGTGGACCAATGAAATGTGAAAAATAAATACATGTGGACTTGAGATTTGTTTGAAAGAAAACTGCTTTAACTTGTGGTACTGCATTCAGTTATTTGATTAAAATAAAGTTGAAATAGTTTAAATCCAAAATATCTTATTAGGAAAGTAAAATTCACTTGGATAATACTTTTAATGGATTTGGCATTCTATATACATTTGACTTGAAATTTAACGAAGGATGTATACTGTTTGTATTTAACCCTTTCTATTGACCGACAAAGATGATCTTCACTTCAAATTTCTATATTTTGATTTATGAAATTCAGTGTAGAAAAATGAATGAATGTAATATAATTAATAGGATGTTTATATACAAAACAACAAAAAATTTAAATATTTGAAAATTCTACCAAGCTTCGAAACGGATATATCATCGTAAATGAAAAAAATTACATAACTTCATAAAGATAAGTCATAGCTTATTTAAATTGCATTCGATTCAGGATGATAAGATACATCTAAAATCGTTTAAAATATCCGATTATCTATAAAAGTTTTGCAGAAAATCATAAAGAAATGTGATTTTGAATCCCAACTTTATAGCCCCATTACTTTAGAATGGGGCTTTTGCCTCTCATGGAACTTTCACCAATGAACTCAGGAACCTTTAATTATGGAGTAAGATAAATAGGGGTCGAAATTCCGCTGAGATTTTTAATATTGTCTGTTTTTAATACTGGATTTATACCCCAGCAAGATTTGCATAATGCATTTTGATTGTTACTTGTTAATGCTGATAATTTTCGGAAAGTTATTGAATGGTCGAAAACGTTTTCTAAATAAATTAGTTTTTAATCTCCTACATTTGTGCTTCAATCGATTTCAAGAATTTTCGGAAAGATAAAGGAAGAAGAAAAAAAAAATCGTTTTCCGTTCGCATATGTTTCGTGCTGATTTTACGTGTGGTTGTGAAGAATTTTGCAAACTTCTGAAATATTTTAGCAAATGGTCTAGTAGCTGTTTATTGAAATGTCGGATATTTATTTCACTGCCTGAAATTAATGTTTGAATGTATATGTAATGTGATATTTTCAACATGGTCATTGTGAAAAGTACAACTCACATACCACATGGTACTTCCCAATCATTTTGTGAGAAATGTATTTGCTGGTAAATTTATGCTAGTGTTTTTTCTTTTTTGGGGGGGAGAGGATTGGCAATAAGAATTTTTTTCTGGCCACTGAATTTTTGAAATTATTTCGAGCCCTGAATATTAATATAGGAAGAATTTCCAAGTAAAATACTATTTATTTTTCTACATATATAACATCATCAATACTTTATAAGATTTATTAAGTTATTGCATATTTATCAGTTAAATTTATTTTTTAGCTACAGTTGCTTCCTTGTAAAAGATATGCAAGAAAATGTCAGTTACCAAAATAATATGATTTTTTTCAAATGATATTGAATTTATCCCAGATAAATATATATTTTTGTTCATGTTCAACATCTGAATATTTGGATTCAACAAAAATAATTAGCATATTTACTTGCATATATAGTAGATCCTCATTTAATGTTGGAGTTAGGTTCTCAAAATTATGATTTTAATTGAAACCAAAAATCCCATAGATATAGTGTTGTAAATTGGTGTTACATTTGTAAGATACTCTTTTTGACTGAAAAGAATATAATTTTTGTCATTTGATCATTACTGTATTGTTCAATAATGGAATGAAATGAATGAAAGCATAATTTAGTAATAAATTTTTAATTGGAAAATGTTATATGGCAGTTATATGTAATGATTTATAGGAAAGAAAATGACTTGTTAATAAAAGACACTTTAGAATTGAACCTAAGTCTTTTAAAGCGGAACACTGAAGTAGTTCAATAGATTACTCTAACTGCTTTGTGTTCAAGGTATTATGTCTCTGATTGGGTTTCTTTAACATCAGTTTTCATTCATTTAATAGGTTCCATTTCAACCCCTGTCACATATTGCCTATATGCAATAGGAGAATCAGCCAGATTGTAGAGGAAGAGAGAGCCAAACTGGACTTATATCTCTCATATAAATTTTTCTAGGAATTGGATTCTAATTTGATCTCAGGTCCTTTGACAATCAGTCAGATGCATTCACACAATGCATCTGACTGATTGTCCTGATTCAATACACAATAAATTAATAGTGTTCATAGACAATATTGTAAACTCAAGTTAGCACTCATATAAAATGTTACATGATGTAAATAAAACTTAAATTAACTATAATTATTACCATATATTTCCAACTCTCTGTCTTTTATGCAGGGTAACATTAAAAAAAATAGGATTTTATTCTGTTCTGCTACTTTAAAAACTTTAATTTTTAATTTAGTTTTTGTTCACAATATAAGAACAAATTGATATTATGTGAGACAACATTAAGTGAGGATCTACTATATTACTAGCTCTGGCATTTAATAAAAAGCCTATTTATATTATAAGTAGGTATATTAGTCATTTATTAATTTGTAAAGTACATATCCATGTAATATAATACATTTAGCTGTTTCAATTTACAGATACAATAAAACCTCGATTTTACGGACTTCAGATTTTACGGACACCATCCCAAAAAATAAAATAAATAATATTACAATGGACACCATCCCAAAAAATAAAATAAATAATATTAATACAATATTTGCATAAACACCATTCCAAAAAATAAAATAAATAATATTAATACAATATTTGCATAAACTGTCCATAGTATAGCTACATCCAGCGTTTCTTATCTGCACTGGTGCGTGTAAAATAAAGCTAAAAAATAAAATAAATAATAATAATACAATATTTGCATAAACTGTCTAACATCTACATCCAGCATTTCTTATCTGCACTGGTGCATGTAAAATAAAGCACTCATTTATTGCATAATGCATCATTTTTATTTTACCTACATGTAACATACTGTACATGTATGTAGGTAATTTAATTTAATTTAAAAATACTCTACGTAAAATAATACAGTTTTTAGGTATAAGTCACATTAATTAGTGCAGGTATGTTGAAAATGCTAATTAATGTTTATAAAAAAATTTTACTTCTGATTTTACAGACTAGTTTTGCCCCCTATAATCCGTAAAATAGAGGTTTACGGACTTTCCGATTTTACGGACTAGTCTTGCCCCCTATAGTACGTAAAATCGGACCTTCTGATTTTACGGACTAGTCTTGCCCCCTATAGTCCGTAAAATCGAGGTTTTACTGTATTAAAATTCATTCTGTTCTAGGTTCAATCCTGTGAGAGAGCAAATTTTTACTTGAGGCAATTAGCAAGAAATTCTAATTAAATTATTAATCACTAAATGGTGACATTTAGTCTAAATTTAGTTAAATTTAATTTATTAATTTTGAATTGTTTCACAAGGATTGTTTAGTTTAATCATGAATTTCCATTGTTATTATTGTACTGATTATCTAAAGTTAAATATTAACAAGGAGACCCCGCAAGTTGGGAAATGCAGATGTGAATGAAACGTGTGTAGTTCATAGAGAGGGCACTACTGAACATACACACAAAATATTAGGTGTAGATGGCCAGCAAACAAAAGATATGAACCAAAAAAATATTGTAATCTCTTATAAATTAGTATAATAAGTTAGTCTATCCGTTGCGATGTGCAGCTGTGTGGTAAGATATCTGCTTTCAGCGATGGTGGCCCGAGTTCAAGTCGTGCTACTGCGGAAAAAATTTTTTTGTTTCAATTAATTAATAACATTTATTGTTTTAATTTTTTAATAATTTAAACAAACGTACTACAATAAAATATATCATCGTAAACAAGGCAATAAAACTGAACAAGTAGCAAGAAAAATAAAAGGCATTTTGCTCATAATACTTTTATTATGAAACTTTACAACTAGAGAAAAGTAATAGTGTGTTATTTACATGTGAAATTGATGTTAAAATAGAATAATTTATATTTTATTGTAATGCGTTTGTTTAAATTAATTAAAAAATTAAAACAATAAATGTTATTAATTATTCGAAAAAAAAATTTTTTCCTCAGTAGCGCAATTTGAACTCTGGCCGCCATCGCCAAAAGCAGATATCTTACCACACAGGAACAGGAAAACAAAGATTTAGATGGCTGTACACTAGGTTTAGCCATTGAAATAGAAAAGAAGTGAAAAGATTATAGGAAAGTAAGAGAAAAGTTGAAAGGTTCCTATCGTGAAGAAGTGTGATAGGGCACTAGTGGAAAGGAGAGAAAGCTACTGATACCATTTATTATAAATTTAACAGCATTAACATTTGATTTTTACATTATTAAAATTTAAATTTCTTGATGATATTTCGTTAATATAAATATAGTTGAATATAACAATATATTAAATAATAAAATTCTGAAATGAGCATACATAGTTAACAATAGTTTCAATAATAAGTAACAATGTGTTCAGTTAAACAGAGTATTTAAATTACAATAATTATGCTCATATAGATGAATAAATAAATAAAATAAACAAGTAACAATATAATGAAATAATATATAAATGTAATATAGTTAAATAGTAGTGAATATATGAATAATAATAATTTTTTTTTTTTTTTTATATATAAAAATAAAAACAATAAATAAATGTTTATTTTCAATTTTCAGTTGAAAATTGTTGGAAGTCCCTTTCTTCTTAGTTTCCGGTGTTCGGGTTATTTAAAATGATTTCAGGCTGATATTTAACGTCCAGCTATTTGAATGTCTATTAGCTGTTGCGTTCTATGTATAATGATATATTTGGTATGATCCATCCAATTTGAATGTTTTCTTATGTGCCAAAGTGAACATAAATTTAATTACAGTTTCCTTTATTTCCCAATAAATGTTAGGTTTCTTATTAGAGGTTTTCTTGATTGTTGTTCTTATGTCTTGTGTTTTAGCTATAGTTCTTTTTATAATCTCTTCTGGCTCTGATGTTTCTCCATTGTTTTCTTTTTGGTTTATTCTTTCCTTCTCTGAAAAACTAAAAATATTTTTATTTGTATTTAATAAAATATTCTCTGTTGATCATTGTGTATCGTTGAAGTTTGGTATCAAGGCCTTGGTTTTATTTAGGTATTTGTTCAGTGCGTTTAAATTCCTTTTGTCTTCTATGAGTTGATAATGTTCACAAGGCCAGTTATAACCACTAAATAATACCGATTTTTCAAAGTCTGTTCTTTGTGTGTTGTAGATTGGACAATAGTAAAGAAAGTGATCCACGTCGTGAACTCCTTGACCACATATGCACTGATCGGTATTCTTGATTTTAAATCTTTTGAAGTAAGAATTAAATCTTCCGTGTCCAGTAATTATTTGTGTTATAAATGAATTAGGGATAAATTCTTTGTTTTTAAGGAATCTTATAATGTCTGGAATATATGAATATGCATGTCTTCCTGTATTTGAATTATCCCATTGTCCTTGCCATTTGTTAATGATATCATCATTGATATAATTTTTAATATATCTAATTGGGAGTCTATTAAATTTTATGATGTTATCTGATTCTGCTGCTCTTCTAGCGAGGAGATCTGCTTTTTCATTACCTTTAATTCCAGTATGTCCTGGTATCCAATGAAATTTAATTATTTTTCTTTTGGAGATTGATGTTAATAAATTATGTATGTCTTCAACTAAATGATAAGAACTATTTATATTACTGATAGTTTGAAGAGCAACTTTGCTGTCCGTGTGAACTCTGTACGTACCTTGGAGTGGGTGATATTTTATGAATAAAATGGCTCTTAGAATTCCGTATATTTCTGCTTGTAGGATAGTGCAGTGTGGACCAAGTTTAAAGTAGCCTTGATATAGTACAGTGTTGTTGATGTTATAAATTATTATACCTGAGCCAACTTTATTACCGTTTTTAGATCCGTCAGTGAATATGTTTATATTTTTGTTATAATTATTTATATTATATTCTTGATTTTCTATTTCTAATATTTGATTTATTGATGGATGCTTAGTTTGTTCTTTATTTAATTTTATATCAATTTTATTTTTAATTATGTTGCTGGCTAATTCTTCAGAGTCAAATTCCAGTCCAATGTATTTGCAAAATTCTTTAGTTGTTGCGATATTGTCTTGGTATTTAAGACAATTGTTAATCCAAATAAGTTTTTTAATTTTTAAGTCTATAGGTAACATTTTAGCTATTATTAGTATAGCGTCAGTGGGGGAGGTTCGGTAGGCTTTGCTGATTTTAATTGCGACCATCCTCTGTAGACGGATGAGTTTTTTCTTAATATGGTATTTTAAAACAGCTGGTCCCCAGACTTCTGCAGCATAAAGAATTGTAGGTTCTAAAAGACAATTATATAAAATTTTTATAGTTTCACTTTTAAATCTCCAATCTTTACCAATTATGCTATTTATTAGATTTACAGAAATTATGACTTTATTATATATATATTGAATGTGTTCTGTCCAGGATATTTTATCATCGATAATTAGACCAAGATATTTTAATTTGGACGATTGGGAGATTTTATTTTGATCAATGTTTAGGCTTATTTTCCTTTTTAAAGGTGTGTTTTTCCCAACCACTATAAAAGAACTCTTGTTGGGATTTATTTTGAGTTTGTTCTCAGTACACCAGACACATATTTGTTCTATTAATTTGTTGGTAGTATGACAAAGATTTTCTCTATTTTTGTCAGAAACCAGAAGGATGGTGTCATCTGCAAAGGCTTGCAGCATAGCATTATTGTCGTATTTTTCATTAAGTTTTAATAGATCATTAAATAGTATGTTCCATAAAATAGGTCCAGATGAAGAACCTTGTGGACATCCCCTGTCAATTTTTATGGATATTTGGCTGCTATTTGTTTCAACTCTAGCATATCTGTTGTTTAAATAATTTTGGATAAGTTTATATAAGTTTTTTGGACAATTAGCTTGTTTTAAACGGTACAAGATCAGTGGCCACCAGGCGTGATCAAAAGCACCCTTTATATCAAGAGATACTATAGCAGTGTGCAGTTTGTTATTTTTAGAGTTTTTAACAAATTTTATTATACTATTTATGGCTTCAGTGGTGTTTCTGTTTGATCTAAAACCATATTGTTTATCACTGAAAAATTTTTTGTTTTCAAGGAAATAGTTAAGTCTGTTAGTTATTAATTTGTCTAAAACTTTACCCAATATAGGTAAAAGATTTATGGGTCTATAATCATTAGCTTTGGTATGTTCTTTCTTATTTTTGGGAATAAGTTTCACTAAAGCTATCTTCCAATTGGTTGGAAAAATACCAAGGTTAAGACAAATATTATATAATGTCACAAAGGTGGTAGGTATTGCAGAAAAAGCGTTTTTCGCCATTTTGCCAGTAATTCCGTCATATCCAGGGGCCTTTTTGATGTTTATGTCCTTAAATATTTTGTCAATTTCTTTATAGGTGAACATTTTGTCATTGTCAGTGTTTGGCAGATTTATAATGTTGTCCCTTATATCTCTGTGTTTAGAGTTATCTTCGGTTTGATTATCTTTTGGAAATATATCATTAATAATGTTGTTTAGGGTATCGTTTATATTATCAGTATATCCTGATATAGTTTTTATAGTGCTGGGTAAATTAGATTTTTTATATTTTTTAAATATAATTTTATAAGGTTTGCTCCATGGTTTTTCTCTATTTTCGGTGCAGAAGTCTTTCCATGCTTGTGTTCTTTGTTTATTAATTAGAAGTTTATACTCTTTTAGTTTTTCATTATAGGTCTTTTTAAGAATGGTTTTTTGTTCTTGATCCGTTTCTTTGCGATATCTTTTGTGTGTGCGTCTTAGATCAGTTCTTTTTAATTCCAATTGGGAATTCCACCAAGGTACGTGTATTCTATATTTCTTGTAGGTTGTGCATTTATAATAAGTGTTTAATATGGTTTTGGTTAGTGAATCTATGTACTCATCTATACTTCGTATATTATTTAGTTCTGCTATTGTTTTAGGTTTCCATTCAACCAACAATATTTCTTTAAATAAGTCCCAATTAGTGTTGGGAACATAGTTGAAATTATTTGTAACATTACATATGTCTATAGTGATAAATATATAATTATGATCACTTAGAGTAAAATGGTCTAAAGTATTACAGTTAATGTTGTTGGCAAGTAATAATTGATTAGTCAGACAGACATCCACCCAGCTAGTGCCATTGGAAGAAGAAAAAGTTGGTAAAGGACTAGTGTTAACAGAGGTTAAATTATAATTATTTATAAGTTGAATTAAGTCATATCCTCTGGAGTCTTCATATGGACTATGCCAGACAGGTGATTTAGCATTGAAATCACCAGCTATTAATAAAGGTTTGCTTTTTAATTGTTCAATAGCTTCAGATAGCATAGTTAGTCCCTCTTCAAAGTCACAATCAGGAGGGAAATATACGGAGATTATACAGATTTCAATTTGTTGATTTTTAACACTAGCGGCAGTGAGATATTTGTTAGTAAATTGATTTAATAAGATGACATCCAGATTTTTGTTTCTAATAATTATACCAGTTTTTATATTGTAGTTGACCGGTTCATTAGGGAATATTGTAAGAGTTCCAAATAGGCTTATTTTATTATGTATTAAATAAGGTTCTTGAATTAAAATTATATCTATATCTTTTTCAACAGAATATTTTAAGAGTTCAGATGTGGCTGCTTTGCACTTACCAGTATTTATTTGAATAATTTTAAGTTCTTTCTTACTATTATTATTTTGCATAGTATTTTGGTTTGAAAGAATATTATTGTCTATTTCCTCATCACTTTCTGAGTTATCATAAATATCATCATCATTAGAATTATTCAGGTTTTTACTATTAATTTTTAGTGATTTAGTATTATTCATAATTTGTTCTTCTTATTATAGATATTTTCAGTTTTTTAATAAATTGGCAATTATTATGGAAAGCATTATGGGAAATATTATATTTATCGTTTATGTCGCTTGGTTTTAAGTTACCATTGTGATTTATACAATTTATACATTTAGCCTCTTTATTTTTGTTTGTGCATTCTTTAAATGGGTGTTGTCCAGTGCATTGACTACATATTTGTTGGTTCTTGCAATTTCTAGCAAGGTGATTTGTGCCGCAGCATTTGAAGCATCTTGTTATTGAAATATAGTCTTCTACTTTTATTGTTGCCCAGTCTATATATAGTGTACTCAGTGAAATTAGAATATTTCTAATATTTGGTGTAACTGTTAGAACTATATGTCTTTTATTTATGTTTTTATTCTTTTTATTGATAACTGTAGTAAATTTACAGTTTTCTAGGAAGTCAATTTCACTGAATTGTCTGTTTATTTCTATATTTTGTTTATAGATATATTTTGTTAATAGATTTTCATTTATGTAGTTTGGGATATTAAGTAATATGACTTTTGGATTTTTCTTTACTAATTTTTTTATATGTAATTTATCATTTAAGTCCGGAGTTTCCTCTATAGCTTTAATTAATTTTTCTGAATCAGTTTGGTTCTTTACTTCTATCAATATGTTTTTATTCGAGTTGTGTTTTATGTTTTTAACAGTTATGCCAATTTCTTGAGGTTTTATGTTTTGCATAATAGTGTTTTTTATTTCAATTATATCCTTTTCTTGTTTGTTGTCTTTTATGTTTGGTTCAATCAATATCATTGATGAACTGTTATTTGTTTTTGTTATCGGTTCTTTAAATATATTGTTGCCAGAGTTATTTAATTCTGTTGATTGAGAGGCTGTAATTTGGGCAAATGAAGGTATAAACGATGTTGTATTAAATAAGTTTAGTGTTTTAACCATTCCTATAATTTCATTAGCGTATCCATGTAGTTCTAATGCATATTTTCTAATCGTTTCTTTTTCATCTTTGTGTAGATAATTTTTACTATTATCTGGCAATAATGCTATTATTTTGTCCACATTGTCCATTATTTTATCGTGGACAAGATTTTCAAGGTCATTTAGGCAATTCATTATACAAGAGTATTTACAGCTAAGTATACCCAGTACGTAAAATAATCTTAATCTTAAAGGTGCAGTTTTATAATTGAATAATCAGAAAAAGTTGAATATTATAAATATTTAAAGAAAAGCTTAAAATGATTCCAAATATTTAAATAAAAGGTGTTGCTAATGGCAACTAAAGTTAGAACATAAGATCCTTTAAGTAAAATATGTTGCCATCAGCAACCGAATCAAAACAAAAGAAATAATATTGGCGATTGCCAATAAAAATTGTCACCGTTTTAATATGGGCACCCCTATAGGGATGGTATTTGCATCAGGAGATTCCTTGTTATTTCATCTTGCTGATGATATAAATACTTGCACCCAAATAAATAAAATTAACACTACTTAACCAAAATTTTTTAGGAGCACCACTACCACAGTCTTGCTAGAACAGCGACCATTTTCGAACAATCTTACCACACAGCTGCACATCGCAGCAGAGAGACTAACTTATTATACTAATTTATAACAGATTACAATATTTTTATGGTTCATTTCTTTTGTTTGGCTGGCCATTTACACCTAATATTTTACGAGTGTGTTCAGTAGTGCCCTCTCTACGAACTACACGTTTCATTCACATCCGCGTTTCCCAACTCGTGGGGTCTCCTTGTAAGTATTGTCTTTAAGTAATATCCAAAGGTAGTACTTGGTAAATGATAAAATGAAGTAATTAATCATCTTTAACAGATACAATTTATAAATTATAATATTGATCTATGAAATGATCTGAAATGACAAGATATAGCTGATTTAGAAAACTATTTTATTTATTTTTTAAATAAATTAATTATTTTGATATAAAACCTAATCATAATTGTTCAAAGTGGAAAATAGTTTTCAAAAATAGATTTAATCTCAAAGTATATTACACAATTTTATTAATCAGAATACCTAAAATGTTTTCTAAATAATGTTTTCCAATTGTTCTAATCATCCTCAGCTCCTTTATTCTGTCAAAGATTACAATGCAAATGTAAAATTCTAGATTGTATTGGTTGGCATTTAAATTTAGTACTATTTCCTAGGATTTAACCTTAAAATTTAATTTTCTATACATACTTATACATCAGATTTAATAATAGATTTTCCTTTTAGGCAAGGCTTGGTAATCTTGCTATTGAAGATATGGATGGAGGAACTTTTACCATAAGTAATGGAGGTGTCTTTGGTTCTATGTACGGAACTCCAATCATTAATCCTCCACAATCTGCTATACTTGGCATGCATGCTATCATCGATCGTCCTGTTGCTATCAAGGGCAAGGTAAACAATTTTATTTATGATGATATGCTTGTGTGTTTGTCACAAATAAGTAAAAACAAATTGTTGCCCTACAGGTGGAAATCCGTCCAATGATGTATGTTGCTCTTACTTACGATCATCGTTTGATAGATGGCAGAGAAGCCGTATTATTCTTACGGAAAATCAAGGCTACAGTTGAAGATCCCAGAGTACTTTTGTTAGATATTTAAAAAAAACTAAGGACGCTTTGAAATTGATTGCAATAGTGTTTTAGCAGTTAAAAGCAACTGACCCTATTTAATAAGGACTGTCATGCTAAATAGCGATAAAAGACTTTTTTAAATTTGTCTTCAGGAGTGATACATAAACAAGGTGGAATTGTTACAGAAGAATAATTTTTGCCAATATGTGAAAAACCAACTGAAAGACTACTGATGATGATAAACACATCAAATGAACTGCATCTTGCCCAAAGTGAAATATTTTTATTTTAGCAAATATCATTTTAGCTTTTACCCTGTTATAAACAGTTATTTAAGAAAGGAAAACTATTCATAAAACGTTTTAATGAATCAGCTCAAGAAAAATGACCATAAGAAATGCACTTTAAAATAGTAGACTTGTTTTTCAGTTGATATATTCATTCAGAATTAAAATGATAAATAGAAATAAAGAATTATTTCTTAAAGTAATGTAATATATATTAAATAGGTAACTATTAAAATTCATAATTTTGCTTATTTGTGAAAATAGTAAATCTACAAGCAGAAATAAGTACTTGATATACTTGAGTAATTTATTGTGCATAAATGTTTTCAATTAATGAAAAAATTTATAAGCCAATACCTTACAAGTGATTTAAAAATAAATTTTTCAATTTAATAGCTCTTTTTGTTGTTTTTGCCATTAAGAACTTGTAATAATATTTACATCATGATTTTTTTCCTGAATAAGATTGATTTTACATATAAAAAAGAAAATTGGATGTATGGTAAAGCAGTTACTGTCTTGGAGTATTTGGTACAGTTTCTGCTGATTTTACATAAAAAAAAGAAAATTGGATGTATGGTAAAGCAGTTACTGTCTTGGAGTATTTGGTACAGTTTCTACATATTCACTTTTTCAGGAGGGATCCAGCATGGCTATTGAATCCCATCAGCTTTTTCCAGTTGACCTCATCATATGTATTAATCAGGCAGTGGTGGGCTCAAAAATGGCAGCCATCAAATAATTCCTTGTAAGAATTTGATAGCATTGTTCAAATTAATCTAATTCATAATAATGCCAAGTAAAACAAACTGATAAATATTTCCACAGAAACTATAAAATAATTTGTTAAAAATATTTATTATGGTAACTGCTATTTTGGAAAAATTAATTATATGATGGAATTATTGAAGAACTATATATACAATTAAACTCTCTGTAGCAAAATCATTTTCAATTACAGTCAGCTTCCAAATTAAGGAAGAATTAGGTTTCTTCAGAGGAAAAAAACGCTATAAATGAAAATAATAAAATTATTTAATACCCGTTTCCTGTATTTGATATTCGTCAGTAAAATTCTTGCTGAAGAAGATATGTTGATCAATTATTAGACATCGAATTTCATGTATATATTGCTCTGCAATATTATGGATAAAATATCTGATAGATACATTAAACTTACTTTTGCAACATTATCACTGTTCGTTATTTATAGATGGAAAATAATAGAAACCAGTAGAAAACATTCTTTGGGCATTGCTTTTTTAAAATTTTAATTAATTACAACCACAGCTTCAAGATTTTCACAAAGCGTTGTCATAAATGAAGATTATAGTTAGATTATTCATTGCATACTAATGGAATTTAGATGAAATTCCCGTCAATCTCCTACCAACTTTGAGAAACGAAGTTGAACGGACTTATTCTTAAAAATTTATAGTCATTCGTTAGTGCTACGGGTTGCAAAAGTATAAACTTGGTGTCTTGTAATTATATGTTTCAGAAAGTATTTTTATCAGCCACTCGACATCAAGTTACGCTGATCTACTAGAAGTTATTTTGAAATTGTCCATCGTTAGTGCTGCGTAATTACGCGTTTTGAAACGACTCATGTGATACATAACAATTTTAACATAACTCGCATGGCCTTGTATCCCTTCCCATCATTCTTGCTTTTTTTATTCGTTTCAAGTTTTGAAACCATTAATAGACGTTATTGGTCTAACATTTAAATTTTTAATTCAATACAAATAGTCGTCGACTTACGACGGAATTCGGTTTCAAAAATTTCGAACCATGCATCGGAAATGCCCAAAATTTATGGATTTCTCACTACTAACTCATTAGGACTCAATATATTATATTAATAGATAAAAAGATTACAAAATTACACGAATTAGAAAAAAAAAGGAAGCTTTCCATATATCAGACCATTGGGTCAATATCTAAACCAATTTAATTGCACTGAACAACAACAATTTATCGATGGCATCGCCGTCATAAGTCGAGGACTATAAAGTATTTGGGATTGTCACATCATATTTGAATATAACAATTGCTATTCTATCGAGTATAGCACTATAACTCAAGTGTGGCTATGCCTATAGCAGATCCTCTCTCTCATTTAGTACTTAGCAGAGTAGAAAGTGATGTCATCTGTTGAAAAAATTTCCTTTGTAGCTTTCCAATTGACCACATTACAGCTGTGACAAGCCATTAATGGCTCTAAACTTGTTGCCACTATGTATATTTCTTGTGAAAATTCCATGGCATAATGTCAATTGTTATGATAAATATTAGAATGGTTGACAGGTAGTCAAAGTTTGAGGTTTTTAAAAGCAACCGGAGATATTTGATGAACTTTCTTTAAATGTGAGTTTAGATATGTTGCTCGCACCTCTTTCAGGCGAGCAAAAAGAAGTTAAATACTTTTTTAACTAGAACAAGTGACATGCTCAAATCCGAAATATCATTATAAAGTTAGGATATAAATATTAAAGAAATATCCTCATCTCTTTTTATTACTTCAGTGTATATGTATATTGAAGAATTGTTTTTCAAACAATTTGTTTCCCAAAAATTTCATATAATAATATGAAATGCTTAAGATTACGAAAAATAACGCGATTCCTTTTTTTGCAAATAGAAACAGCAAATTTTTTTTTTTGATATAGCAACATTATCTATCAAAAAAAACTGGTTAACTAAATTTCTTCGATAGAGGTAGATTTACACAAATATTACAAGAGTGATATAGCAACATTATCTATAAAAAAACTGGTTAACTAAATTTCTTCGATAGAGGTAGATTTACACAAATATTACAAGAGTGGATCGAAAAGTAAATCACTCTATAGCTTTTTGCACAAAGTTTAATAGATAGGCCGAATGCGAAATATACACGAAACTACATGCCTTACCTATTTCTTAACATACGTCTCGCGAGATGCGATTCATATCTCCCAGCTAGGCACAATTTTAGTATAGCTTGTTCATAAAACTCCGTTTTTTGGTTGTTGTCGCTAGCACATGACCGATTTCACTTCGGCATCCGATTTGGAAATGTTGGCCGCTCAGGAATCTTTTGAGTGATCCAAACAGATGAATGTTCGAAGGAGAGAGGTACAGACTGTACAGTGGGTGCTGGAGCACTTCCCAACCAAATTGTGCAATTTTGTTACGAACAGAAACCGCAACATGGAGCTCATTTTCATATAATAGCCCGATACTTGCTGCGTCTCTGTTCGGGCATTTGGCATGACGCAACTTTGTAAAGTGTTCGCGTAGGTTGTGGGGTCATAGTGCTCTTAATTTTTCCTTGTGACAGTCATTAAGCAGGCAATTCAGAACAACCGGCGTCGTTCTGAATTGCCTGCTCAAAGGTTGTCACAGTGGCATATCGGCAAGATAATACACGGCATATCTTCAAAGAATCTTCACCATTTGGCCCTGTTACTGCGATCCAGGCAAATCATCACCATATATTTCCAACATTTCCCTGTGAATTACGGTCGAAGCCTTCTTTTTCGCCCACAAGAAACAGACTACACTCGTTGCACTTCAATTATGGACAACTCAAACGGGCCATCTTTGCGCCAAACTTCACCCTTCTTCTAGAAGGATAGCTGATCATATCACACAGGTTTTTAGCAGGATATTCAAATTATATGTCAACTTTTAATGTCCTTCCCGTCGAAAAAGTATCTCGTCTGCCAATTGTTGCGCGTTACTTTTCAATCCTCGTATTTCTGTCAAAAAATTATATTTAATATCTTTTCCAACATTATCTTTGCTGATTTTACTTAATATTATTATAGTTTACAACCAAATTTAATTGCTTACTAATCTAATTAATGTATTTATTGATAAATGGAATTTTTTTAAATTTAACATTTATTTCAGAACAAAATCGAATAAGATCATTTCGAATTATTTAAAATGAATCTTGCTATATTTTTTAATACAGGATTATTTATTTTACCTAATTTATTTCATGTAGACTCATTTCTCTTGGATTTCGACTCTTTTAATGAACATGAGTTCATAAATGTCAAAGTAGAATTTGGTAGAGAAAGTCAAGAAGAACAAATTGTTTCAAATGACCAATTCGTCTTTGTCAAATTTAGAGCATTTGGAAAAAATTTCCGGCTTTCCTTACAGGAAGACGAATCGATTCTTTCTCCAGAAACTAAAATATTTATTCGCGGAAATAGGAAAATCATCAAGATGTATCCACGAAATATTCCCCAATCCTCGGTTTACAGAGGAATTGTGGATGGAGAAAACGACTCGTACGTCTCAGGATTTTTCTCAAATAAAGCATTCTGTGGAATTATTCGGACAACTGAACACGATTATCATCTGGAGCCTGCTTTTCTGCATTACAAACAACAGATGTACAGAGATAAAGTGATCATTTATAACATCAGTAACTTGCATCCAGATTGCAAGTTTATAAATGGGAAACATGTATGCCAGAAAGCAAAAAATCAATCTGTTAGAGATAACTATGTGAAATTTTATCCTTATGAAGGAAATGTTTCATCAGAAAACATGCGCTTAATAGAGTAAGTTTTACCTTCTCATTATATTTATCATTTTCCTTAAGTTAAACATAAAAACCTCTTAAACTATATAAATTATCATATACAGTAGACATTTTTATGATCAGATGGGCTTCTTAATATTTTCATTTGAAGGAAAAATATGTATTTGTAATTTCTTTAAAAAGTTGAAACCGTTTGATAAAACAGATCCTATTCAAACTTTCAGACTTGACTTTATTAGAACTTTTCACAGCCATATCAAAAAAATATATATTCTATACATATAAAGGTAGTAAACAACTGAGAATCGCCACCATCGTTTTAAGGTAACAGGCAAATGGCGTCATAGAAATGTTATCACGCTACCATTAACTTGATCCTACTAAAATTTCAAAGGCGGCCGGATGGCGTATATTAACGCGTTGGAGTGCCACGCAGGTTGACCTGGGTTCACATTCCGGGTCTGGCATCTCCTAAAAAGATTTTTCGGGGTTCTGGGCCCGGCCTGGCGATCCCTATCCTTCACCATCCCGCCCTCACCATGAGTATGTGTACAGCTCGTGGTTGGAACTGGCTCCGCCCTTTAGTAATCTCTCTGATTGGAAAGGGGCGTAAAAATGCAAAAAATAACTAAACTTTCAAAACATTTATCATTCCGCATTATAGCAGTTGATTTTAGTATTTCTTACAGGGATATTTATAATAATTACATAATTTTGCTTTCAAAATAGGTACTCTTCATCTCAAAATAAAATTTCACATTAGTTCCCATTAGGAATTTTCTTTCCGTTTATACATCAATAATTTATTTTTCAGACAAAAGAAGATTTGTTCTTTAGAAGTGTTAGCGGATCACACGTATTTCGAATATTTTAATAAGAATCGTGGACGAATTATAGCAGAAATACTTTCCATTATTAAGATCGTTGAAAATATATTTCGTGATGCTGACATAGATGGAGATGGAAGTGCAGACGGAATCGGATTTCTTATCGACAAGATAACAATATTCGAAAATGCTGACGAACCCGGTTATCCTCTAGGAAAAGAATCGAAAAACCCTGATAAATTTTTAGAATACTTAACTGAATATAATCATCCGTATTGTTTTCTAATTTGTTTTACGCACCGATCGTTCTGTACCGAAACAAATTGCGTGATTGAAAAAACAACTGAAGCTACCGCAAAAATTGGTGAGTTAGGAGGAATTTGTCCGGTTCATCACAAAAGTGCTATCGATAACATTAAAAGAAGCCATAATGTGGGATTTATTAGCAATTTAGGCAATGAAGCCTCACTTCCAAGAAGTAGGATGATCATGAACATTCTCCACATGATGGGTCATGCTTTCGGTTGTAGAGATGATCCTACTAATGATCCAATTTGCAGTCCTGGAAATTTCGACAGTGATGCCGGAAATTTTATCATGTATCCTATTGTTCCTTTTGCAACTACACCAAATAGTGTGAAGTATTCTCCTTGTTGTCTAAATTCTATGAAAAGATTTCTTAAAATTAAGGGTAAGTATTATTTAATTAATAATAATTATTATTTATGCCTAAAAATTATAAAAAAGTTATACAGTTATTTTTCTAATAATGTAATAACAAATTTAAATTTTCCTAAATTTATTTGTTGAAGGTGTTAACCTAGTCTATCTACTGTATTTCACTAGGAACACGTTTGGAGGTGGCCATTTCAGAATCATCACAAGTTGGCCAACTTCCATAATGGGATCAAACCGAAAGGATGGTTCAACAGCCTTTCCTGAAAAACTGGAAGTATGGATCACGGAACTGAACATATATATATATATCTGTGTTCAGTTCCGATATATATATATATATATATAAGATGGCCAACTTCCATAATGGGATCAAACCGAAAGGCTGGTTCAACAGCCCTGGAAGTATGGTCACGGAACTGAACATATACAATATATCTGTGTTCAGTTCCGATATATATATATAATATATATATATATATATATAATATATCTGATATCCTGGATCATCTAATGGTTCAACGACGGGCCAGGCCCGGACACCATGATAAATAATTTCAAAGGGTGGGACCCGAGATTCGAACCCGGGTCCTCTAGAATGGAAAGCCGAAGCTTTTCCACGCGGCCAATCCGGCCGACAACACAGATATATTAAACCAGCCAGCAATTACTTTACCCTAGGGCCAGCTGGCCAATGAAAGCATTTAGACTTTGATCCCAGTCCACAATATCCAGATTTTTCGTCTGAAATCCGCTGATCACTATTCATCCCTATTTCGAGTGATCCATTTTGGATGATTAGGTTAGGTTAGTGTAGTTATGCCATCATATCGCACAAGGGATATACTTTATATACTTTTTTTGACAAGTTTTATGGTAGAGATTAATTTAATCTCAATTCAATTTCAATAATATTTAACTCTGCATATTCTGGTGGCGGCCACTTATAGAGCCTATCACTGGCTGGACAACACCCATGATGGGGTCAACTGGAAGTCTGAACGGAGGAGATTCAACAAGCCGGATCCGGAACCCTTTTGAAAAATTGCAAGTGTGGGACCTGGATTTCAATCCGGATAATCCAGGGTGGTAAGCCACAGCTTTACCATGCGTCCTCCCCCTCTCAAGGGCGCCCGCCTTGACGTGGCGAGAGGGCTTACCCGCTGTCACTATGCCTGTATCTGGTATATCCGGGCCGATATGTCCATAGTAACAGGGAGAAACTAAGAGGTTGCCAAATGCTTGGCAAAACTCTGGCGAAGACGACCCCACACCTCCGACGGGCGTGTGCAGACGTTGGTGTGTCCTCGGCGAGTCGAAAGGGAGTGGTTCACCCGAGTAGACAAGCTGTGGGATGTCCTAGCCGGATAATTCGCCCTCGGATCTCGATTGACTTTCTATAGAGAGATCCAGCAGCAATACAACTGGTCGGCCTGGGAAAAACCCACGCCCCGGCCTCCAGTTTGCTGCACCTAGTGAAGAAATTCCTATAGGGTCTGTAGAGCATGGCTGCACCCATCCTCGCTGATGGATGCTCTGTAGTTCGCCACTCGACCGTCCGATCTCCTGCGGATCCGGGTTTAAGAATTGGTCCGACGTATGCCCTGCGTGAGGTACGAGTCCTCTATCAATTGATCCGACGTATGCCCTGCGTGAGGTACGAGTCCTCTATAAGGGCGATCCGACGTATGCCCTGCGTGAGGTACGAGTCCTCTATAAGGGTCCCAATCTCCAAGGCTTGATCCGGTCCGAAGGAATGAATGGTGAAGGGATAGAAGCCATTCCGGTGCCCACCGGAGGGTTGGCCTTGCTCGGGCTGATTGGGTTCTACCAGAGGCCGGGGAAGCTTGCTTCCTAGGGAATCATAAAACTTCGGGGAGTTGATCCGAGCGATATTCGTCCATGGCAAGGCGCCAGGAGCCCGGCCATTGCACGGCTTCGGTCGATATCGTCTCCATGGTGGCCCACCAGTCTGGCGCGGACAGTGGGCTACATCAGTGATCGAACCGGGGGAGATTCTCAACCTTTTCAAGTTGGGCAGCTGGTCGTCATGCCTTCCGCCCATCTGATGCGATTATTAGTAAGGGTTCTGCTCTTGTGGAAGGTTCGGGTATACTATATTCTTCCGACCTTCCTGCGGGCTGTCGCGATTTTCGCGGCGGTTGCGCCCGAGCTTTGGTGTCCTAAGGATTTCCCATTTTTGGGAGAACTTGGTGTGAGAAAACCGTCGAGTTTTCGAACCCTTCGGGGACTGTCCGGTCGCTCAGTAATGAGCGGCAGTCTGTAGCCGAATACACGCCTCTTGTGTCTCCGCTCCCTTGTGGACGGGGCAATTCTTTCGGCCCTTAAAGGTCGCTTCGGCGACACAGTGCACGAGATACGAATGTGGCCTTTAAGGTCGCTTCGGCTACACAGTGCACGAGATACGAATGCGGCCTTCTTACCCCTAGGCCTGGCAAACTGAGCGAGTCCGCCGTATTCGTATTTCGTTCGCTTGTTGGATCAGAGTGGTGGTCAGGCGAGTCCGCACCCCTAAGTGCAGGCAATGATTAAGCCGAGATTATTCTCGCAGACGTTAAGTACCCTGTAGTACCCTAGTAGGTGGAGCAAGGGAAAAGCTTTGGCTATAGTCTCAGAATACGACATGAGCCATGCGTCCTCCGGCTACCCATTTTGAATGGTATATACCGGGTGTTTTTCTTGAAACCGAACACTCTGATTTTTGGCATGGAGCCAATTTGTCGGAAGCCCCTCCTTATCTTATAAAAGAGAACAAACAATATTCCAAGCCCTGAGAAATGTGAAAGAGAAATATAGTGCAGAGGAAAACTCAGGAATCTATAGGATACCATTAGAGAACATAGATGAGAGCAGGACAGAAGTCTATATAGGTGCTACAACAAGAAATTTGAAGGACAGGATACAGGAACACAAACGGGACATCGGTCAAGGGAATTTAAGAACGGCACTGTCCAGGTGGGCATATGAGTATAATGTTAACATCAAATGGGATCAAGCTAATGTAATTAGTATGGTTACAGACCCAGTTTGAACTCTATACTGCAGAGAAGCTACACACATACAAAAGGAGCCAGCAAGAAAAGTTAGTAAATGAGAAAGATAAGAAGGGGCTTCCGACGGCATGGAAATACGCCCTAAAATGACTGAGGGGATGCAAAATTAAATAGTAGTAGTGAACCGAATTAATTGGTTATATTCTTTATTTTTATATTTTTCATTCCTAGCTCTATTTCTCAATCTTCAATCCTGACTAGTTTTAATATAATTTTTGTAATCAATCGAATTACCCCGGGAAACCGGAACACGTGTTTCTAAAACTGTTAAGAAATGAACATTTTGTAAATTATAAATTTTAAAACAGTTCTAGAAAAGAATTTGAATGGAATCCAACCTCAGATGTTATAGAACATATTTAATTCAAAAGAATATAAAGAAATGCAAGAGTTGAAAATGGCTTTAGTATAGCCGAAAACGTTTCTCTGGAAAGAGTTTTCTTTTTAGTAAATAAATAGTTGTAGGAAAACATCTCATCAGTTTGCCTATATTATAATGACAAAATTAAAGTCAATTAAAATACTATTTAGTGTTTTAATTTTAGGAGTTAAACATAGCAATATGAAAATGTATTTAGAATAAGACCAATATAAAAATATATTTAGGAGTTAAAAGATCGAGAATGTATTCTTGATGCAAACTAGAGTGAATATACCTGCATATCAATTGGATTACAGTCTCAATTACTCAGTTCTGCTTGTTTTTAAAAGCCTATTCAATCCAAAAAAAATATGTTGCAGTTAAAATCAATTTGAATTTTTTATTCAATTTTTCATATTGCAAAAATAAAGCAATATGAAAATATAAACACTGTTTTCTTGCCTAACTCAGCTTTACATTATTAATATAGTGGCTAATGAAAGAGACATATTGTCCGTCCACGAAAGTCACGCCTAGCTAAGGTGGATGAGTCCAAACGCGAAAGGGAGAGTCGCACTTGGTATAATGACGGAACGGTTATTAATTGAAGGTAAAATATTTATTAAAAAATATATATCGTTATTTTTTTATTCCGGATTTATATAATGATTATATTTTATTATATAAAAATTATTGAATTAAGTGTATTTAACAGAACAACTTTCATTTCCAACGTCAAAACTAATCATTTAGTATTGGACATTACAATAAACTTTCATTCAACTTCAGTTATCCTGTTTGAAAACATCCATGTGCGAAGCTGTCATTCTTATTTTGTCACTGGACTCGTTCAGTTAGCGCATGCGTACTTGAGTCAATGGTCGCAGCTATGCTGGACGGACAGACATTGGTAGTTTTTATTATGTATTAATTGAAATAAAAGAAATTTCTTTGTCTTTTACTTAAATGTAACCCCATTTTTGAATTATTATTAAACTTTATTGTTAGATAACTGGCACTATTATTTTTATTGTTCATATTTCAATTTCTGTGGTTTCAATACATATCAGATTTATCAAGAATGTATTGCTGAAGCAAACTGGTATCTGGGTATATTTGCATAACAATTGAGTACAGTTTCAATAATTCAATTCTGCTTGTCTGAGAATCTTTAATCCAAGACAAATATGCTGCAAGTAAGATTAAACTGAAGTTTCGAATCTTACAATAACATACTTCAATTAAATTTAATTCTATAGATTCATTGTGTGTACTTTTGTTTTTTAAAGCTATACAGAGCAGCAAGAAAAGGCAACAATAACTAAAGTATTGTTTCTGAAAAGATGATTTGCAGTTAAACATATGCATATTCAAAAACATTCTACTGTTAATAAAATTTTAATAATTTTACAAAAAAAGATTTGAAATATAATCTTGAAGCAGTCTTGGTCCTGTTCACCTAAAACTATCAAAATTCTATTGTATTTGTTAAATATAGTTTTAAATTTAATGTGAAAGGATACGTTCCTGCTTGAGTAACTAAATGTAACTCAAATGTAAAGTCAGATAGAATGGAAGCAGATATGCTGTGTATGATTCTTTCTCGCATTGCTAGAGGTCGTCTAAAATATTAAAAACATATTATAATAATATGTTATTGCAAATATACATTTAATAATTTTAAAATAATTTACCTATGTAGTACTCGAATTGGAGTTTTCTGCTTTAAAGTTAAATCTTTGATAGAACAAAGTTTTTCTATATCAAAACTTGTTAGTTTTCTATTAATGCAACATTTAGCACAATAAGACTTTTTCTTTTCTTCTTCTCCTTCTTTCAATTTTTGTACATCATCTCTGGAATGAATAATTACAGAATTAATGAATTCATTATCCAGAAAAAGAATTTTTCAGCACAAATTTTCACATACTTGTTAATCATTTGAAGATCTCTAACTAATATATCATCAGTTTTGTTATTGATTTCCTATAAAAACAAAGTATTAGTTTTCTCTGGCAATAAAAAAATTTTTTTAATACATTATTGAAAATTAATAAAATTATTCAATAACTAATCATAATCTTCATTTTATTAGGGGATTTACACGATTCAAATAATTCTAAACTAGCCAAACTTCACACATATATAATTTATCGATTATCAAGTAGCAGAACTATTTCAGAGCTAATCATATATTAATCACGTAAACAGGACATTAGAGGAGGGATTGATGGTCCAAGCCTGGAACATTTAAAAAATTTTCAAAAGAATGAAGGTATTAGATTGATGCATAATTCCGTAGCGTTCTGATTTGGCCTAGCAACACTGCATTGCTGTTCATTTGTTTACTGTTTTTACATTGTCACTGTTTAATTTGGAGTGTTGTCTTGTGGAATACGAGCTGTCAGCGAGATTGTTACAAACGATTGTTATTTCTTCGCTGTTGAAGAGGGAGTGTCAGATCGAGAAAAACGAACATTTCCGACATATTCTGCTGTACGAGTTTAACCGAGGTTCAAGTGCAGTAAATGCGGCTAGGAACATCTGTGAAGTGTACGAACTTGGATTGATGACTTTCTAAACTCAAAACCAACAGATTTCTACAGACGGGGATCCAAAAACTATTCCAACGTTGGCAGGAAGTTATTGGCAATGACGGTGATTACATTGTTGAATAGTTGCTTGCTTGATTTGGTCAAATTTTTAACTGAATTTCATAAATAAAACACTAAACAAACAAACTTAACAAAACCTATATTTAAAACGCTACGGAATTATGCATCAACCTAATAGGTTAGTTAGATTAAGCCCCCATATCCTCGTGAGATATTTTGTATCTGGTGGCGGTCTTTTGTAGAACCCATCACAGGTTGGCCAACACCTATGATGAGATCAACCGGATGGTTGAAGGATGGGGTCCAACAAGCCAGGCCCGACCTCTCCTGAAAAACTGGAGGTGTGGCGTGTGGGATCCGAATTTCATCCCGGATCCTCCAGAGTGGTAAGCCGAAACTTTATTACGCGGCCTTCCGGCCGACTTTCCAAAGATTGGGACGATTTCTTCTATCTCTCTGTGTACCGCCTACCCTCTTAGAAAAATATGGTGTAAAGTTTTCGTTTGATTTTTGTTTAACATCGAATATATAAAAAATATTTGAATGTATTAATATTTGAATTAGGTACATGCTTGAAAACACCTGGTACATCTACATGCGGAAACGGAATTGTCGAAGAAGGAGAACAATGTGACTGTGGCTCAACCCAAAAAGTATGTAATATGGTGAACTATTGCTGCATCCCTAAAGGCTCATCATCTCAGTGTTCGGTTAGAAAGAATATTTCTTGCACTCCAGATCGTGCGCAATGCTGTGATGCAACTTGTGGAATCACTCTAGCCAAGGTAAAACAAAAATGTTACGTCAATACAGCATGTCGGACTGCCATTTCATACTGCGATGGAATTTCACCGTTTTGTCCCGAGACTATTGTAAAAGATGGCACACCTTGTATGGGTACGAGTAAAACTTGCAAGAATGGCGACTGCACCAGTGACATTTGTCAGGATAAAAATTTAAAACCTTGCGTATGCTCATCAATACAAGATGAATGCCACATTTGTTGCCTTTCATCGAATGGCTGTCAAACAGCAGTAAAACTTAACTTGACTCCTTCTAATCATCAATTATATCTAAAATATCCCGGAACTTATTGCAACAATAAAAATGGAATATGCTCCAGGTAAATACATCTTTTTTATATACTGTACAATATAGGAATATATAAATTTTAATTTCTTTTTTTTTAATTTATCAGCAATGGAACCTGCAAAGTACTATCATCTATCTATAATAAATTCGAATTTTGGATCATCAATCCACTGTATTTAATTTTAATTGTGCCTTATATTATATATACTGTATTTGCAATGACTTATTTTTACTATAATAAATAAAATCCAATATTCGTATTAAGTACATTGCAAAGATTACGAAATATTCGTAAAGATTGGAGAAAAATGTTCAATGAGTCCTCTACATCGACTTGACCTCAGAATTTGTACAACCAAAATTTTTCGGAAAATTTGTATTATATACTATATAATTATCTAATTAGAATATTTTTTTACTATAAAGGTTATTCAGAATAAATTGCTATTTTTTAGAAAATTTGAAAACATGATACATTTATTTCAATGTGCAATGCTCTTATATTGATAAAAAAATTGGATATTCAATGCTACAAACTGATAAAAAAAGCTTTTAAAGTGAATAGAAAGTAGCAAACCTATTGACATCAATTCTGGAAACAGTTTTAGTATTATTACTGATTGTGACATCAAACATTTTAATAAAATTGTGACAAGATCTACAAATATCTCAAAAAAACACTCTAAACACAAAAATTTATTAGGATAGATCATTATTTACTAACAAACAAACAAATTGTATATGCTAAATTTTATAGAAAAGATTAGAACTGCTAATTGCAATTTTTACTTCATTCAACGGCATATCCAGCACTGCGAATAGAAGATTCAATTTATCAGATCGGCATTTTTTATTAAATAAATTTAAATTATTGTGTATTTTATTCAAAACAATGGTAACTAACAAATTCTAAATTCTAATAAGAATTTTCCAAAACTTGGTTGGCATGTTGATCGGTAAGCGGCTTGAGCTGCTTTGGTACACTGCAAACGTGTAGAGCATGTTCTATAATATAATACTTAATTGTAATTTATTTCTATAATAATACTCAATTGTTTTTTAATAATATTTAATTGCTAATTAATTGTTAATAATACTTAATTGTTTTTTAATGTCGGTCGGATTGGCCGCGTGGAAACATTCGGCTTTCCACTCTGGAGGACCCGGATTCGAATCTCGAGTCCCACCCTTTGAAAATATTTATCATAGGGTCTGGGCCCGGCCTGTCGATCCCCGTCCTCCACAATCTGGCTGACCCCTACGTAGGGGTGGGCAGCCTGTGGAAGGGCTTGTTTGGCTCCGCCACTTAGTGCTCTTACTGAGTGGAAAGTGGCATCATCTGTCGACAAAAAATTATTTTTTAATATTATTTTCTTTCTATAATATTTAATTGTAATTTCTCTCTATAATACTTAATTGGTAAAATTACTACTTGCTCAATAATCATGTGAGGTTATCAAACTTTTGGTTCCTTTTTTTCCCAATAACCGAATTAATTTTATATTAAAATTTCAATTCGCAGTATTAATCATACACAAGTTCTGATTCAGCATTAAAATAGCAAGTTATCATTAAAATGTACAAATGTAAATTCTCTTGAGGTACAAAATTAATTTATTGTAGTAGTACACAGTATTTTATTAAACCGTAAAAAGCAAAAAAATATATAAATTATCATGTACTTAATCTTATAATTTTTTTAATTTAAAATTCGTTTCAGAACAAAACCGAATAAGATCGTTTTAGAATTATTCAAAAATGGATTTTATTATAGGATTATTTATTTTATCTAATTTACTTCATGTAGACTCATTTCTCTTGGATTTCGACTCTTTTAATGAACATGAGTTCATAAATGTCAAAGTAGAATTTGGTAGAGAAAGTCAAGAAGAACAAATTGTTTCAAATGACCAAGTCGTCTTTGTCAAATTTAGAGCATTTGGAAAAAATTTCCGGCTTTCTTTACAAGAAGACGAATCGATTCTTTCTCCACAAACTAAAATATTTATTCGCGGAAATAGGAAGATCACTAAGATGTATCCACGAAATATTCCCCAATCCTCGGTTTACAGAGGCATTGTGGATGGAGAAAACGACTCGTACGTCTCAGGATTTTTCTCAAACAAAGCATTCTATGGAATTATTCAGACAGCCGAACACAATTATCATCTGGAGCCTGCTTTTCTGCATTACAAACAACAGATAAATAGAGATAAAGTGATCATTTATAACATCAGTAACTTGCATCCAGATTGCAATTTCATAAATGGAAAGTATGCATGCCAGAAAGCGAAAGATCAGTCTTTTAGAGATAACTATGTGAAATTTTATCCTTCTGAAGGAAATGTTTCATCAGAAAACATGCGCTTAATAAAGTGAGTTTTTCTTTCTCATAATATTATCAGTTTCATTAGTTGAGACGATTATAAAAGCCTCTGAAATCATATAAACAAAATTATTATATATTTATGTAAATATTTCTTGTGGTTAAGTAAACAATTCCATATAAACTCACAGAAGTAACAAATATTTATTAATAATAACGTGAAATATTTATTGCTTCTCTGAGTTTTTCTTTTTTTAACTCAGTTCATTTAATGCAGTCTATAACAATTTAAACTGGGTGGTAAAGGTGTGGCTTACCACCCTCGAGGATCCGGGTTCAAATTCGAGTCTTAATCTCTAGTTTTACAGCAGAGGTTTGGGCCGATCCGTTGAACCTTATCCTTCAACCATCTGGTTAATCCCATCATGGATGTTGGCCAACTGTGATGGGCTCTAAAGATGGCCGCCACCAGATACAGTATCCCTCGTGTGATATGGCGGCTTAATCAAACTAATCTAACCTAACCTTAAGAAATAATTAATAAATATATACAAACAAAAAACTTTAATTATAATTAAATCTTTTATTGTTTTAAAGCAATAAATAATCATGATTTAAATTAATAATTATACAATTAAAATAAGTAGGTTAGGTTTTTTAGTCAACAGATGACGCCACTTTCCATTCAGGGAGAATACTAAATGACGGGCCCGAACAAGGCCTTCCACAGGCTGCCCATCCCTGCGGAGGGGTCAGCCGGATTGTGGAACTTCCACAGGCTGCCCACCCCTGCGGAGGGGTCAGCCGGATTGTGGAGTACGGGGATGGACGGGCCGGGCCTGGATCCCATGATAAATATTTTCAAGGTCGGCTGGATTGGCCGCGTGGAAACGCTTCGGCTTTCCACTCTGAAGGACCCGGGT
>AYEL01077234.1:0-13219 GCA_000484575.1 Olivierus martensii
GTCGATCCCCGTCCTCCACAATCCGGCTGACCCCTCCGCAGGGGTGGGCAGCCTGTGGAAGGGCTTGTTTCGCCCCGCCACTTAGTACTCTTACTGAGTGGAAAGTGGCGTCATCTGTTGACAAAAAAATCCGGCCCACTATAGGTTAGGTAGTTTGATTAAGCTGCTATCAAGGATTAGGTAAAATGGATACGAATCTTCGCCGATTTTTAAAACTCCGTTTCCTGCAACCACTAGATGGCATTAGTGTTTGTGAAAAGATGGCGTCCGGTGGTCACTGCTGTTGTGCTGCTTCTTTTTGCAGCAATTATAAGAAGAAAACACCAGAAATATCATTCTTCCGATTTCCCAGAGATGCTGGAAGATATGTGTAATAATAGCATAATAGTATTGTAATCATCTGCCGTCTTATGCGTTCTTCGAATGTAGAATTTAAATATGGCAAGGGGTGGGACCCGAGACTCGAACCCGGGTCCTCCAGAGTGGAAAGCCGAAGCGTTTCCACGCGGCCAATCCGGCCCATGTTATAGTTTGTATCTGGCGGAGGCTGCTTATACATCCGATCACAGGCTGGCCAACACCTATGATGAGGTCAACCAGATGGTTAAAGATAAGGTTCAACAGGCCGGTCCCGGATCCCCATGAAAAATTGGAAGTGTAGGACCCAGATCCTCCAGAATCCCACACTACAGATGGCCGTGTGGTAAGCCAGCTTTACCACTCGGCAATCCGGCCAATTTAAAAGTTGGATTGATATTTATCATTATTCAAAACCGAATTATAGAAGTTTAGAAAATCTGAAAGGGAATAAAATATATGCGCCTATTTGAGAGAAAATTTTTTGTTTGAGTTAAAAAGAAATGAAAAAAATAGGTGCATTTATAGTTACGAATATAACTCGCGTGCAAGCTTTGTTTGTAAATTGGGTTGTTCGTAACTCAGATACTGCTATTATTTTGACTCCAATAGTACTGAAATAACTTTTCATACTGTTTTGCGTAATAAATTTCGCAATTAGACCGTTGAAAATTTTCTTATTTTAGAGATTTTAATGAAAATTTTCGAATATAAAACGAAGAATATTTGGTGTAATAATCGTCAACTTGAAATACTGCTGTAGTATGTTAATTATATAATTTTACATTGTATTGATTGCTAGAGCATTTTTCTATATTATTATTTAAAATTATTCAAGTGTTTTGAAATTTGGTGAAATTTGAAAATGAAATTTTATGTTCGTAACTACGAATATTTATAACCAGAAGAGCGCTGTATTCGATTTAATTTTTAAATGTATCAGATATTTAAACTTATCATTCTTGTTGAAATCAAAGGTTTAACTCAGGTTGGAATGGTTAGTTAAGCCTCCATATCGTACGTGGGATATAGAGTTTTTGGCGGGGTCCACTTTTAGAACTCATCACAAGCTGGCCACTCATCCATGGGCGAACTGGAAGGTTGAAAGATGGGGTTCAACAAGCCGAGCTCGAATCTCTGTTGAAAAACTGAAGATGCGGAACCGAGAATTGAACCTGTCAATATACGTCATTACTTTTACCATGTGGCAATCAGGCCGACTCTTTGATTTCTTACGGCAAACTTCCTTCCAAACTAAAATTTCTTTAAAAAGTAATCGTAGAAAAAGCGTCTGTAGTCAAATTTTCTGGCTTTCTTTTCTTAAAACTTCCTTCAATTATATCAAAATATTTAAGATAGAAAACAAGAAAACGAATCAAATCATTTTAAGCATCGGCCGGATTGGCCGCATGGAAATCTTCGGCTTTCCATGCTGGAAGACCCGGGTTCGAGTCTCGGGTCCCACCCCTTGAAAATATTTATCATACACTGACGGAAAAAAAATCCCAACACCAAGAAAGACTTGTGTTAGATAAACAAAATTTGGTAGGCGTGTTTCGGGCCCGGCCCGTCGATCCCCTTTCTCCACAATCTGGCTGACCCCTCCGCAGAGGTGGGCAGCCTGTGGAAGAGCTTGTTTCGCCCCACCTCTTAGTATTCTTCCTGAATGGAAAGTGGCGTTATCTGTTGACAGAAAATCATTTTAAGCGAACAGGCAAATGGCGTCATAGTAATGATATTATGCTTCCAATTATGTTATTTCAAAGCGTGTTTGGCGATACAATACGTTTTAATGTTTTTGGTATCCATATTTGTAATAATCATACAATTTTCTATCAAAATGATTATTTTTAATAAATTTTATGTAAGTTCTCCATTGATAATATTCTTTACATATTTTTCAGACAAAAAAAAATTTGCTCTTTAGAAGTGTTAGTGGATCACACGTACTTCGAATATTTTAATAAGAATCGTGGACGAATTACAGCAGACGTACTTTTTATCATCAAAATTACTGAAAGTATATTCCGTAATGCTGATATAGACGGAGATGGAAGTGAAGACGGGATCGGATTTATTATTGAGAAGTTAACAATATTTGAAAAAGCTGACGAACCCGGTTATCCCTTGGGACGTCAAACAGATAATCCTGATCAATTTTTAGAATATTTAACTGAATATAATCATCCGTACTGTTTTCTGATTTGTTTCACGCACCGATCGTTCTGTACCGAAACCAATTGCGTGATAGAAAAAACAACTGAAACCACTGCAGAAATTGGTGACTTGGGTGGAATCTGTCCGGTTCATCATAAAGGTGCTAGTGATAATATCATAAGAAATCATAATGTCGGATTTGTTAGCAGCCAAGGCGACCGTGGTCCCCTTCCAAGAAGTAGGATGATCATGAATATTCTTCACATGATGGGTCATGCTTTCGGTTGTGTAGACGATCCTACTAATGATCCAATTTGCAGTCCTGGAAATTTCGACAGTAATGCCGGAAATTTTATCATGTATCCCATTGTTCCTTTTGCTGATACACCAAACAGTTTGAAGTACTCTCCTTGTTGTCTAATTTCTATGAGAAAATTTCTTAAAGTTAAGGGTAAGTATTGTTTACGTCTTTAAAAACTATAAAATTCGTATAATATTTTTATTTTCTAGTATCATAATAAATTTAAATTTTCCTAAGTTTATTTGTCGAAGCCTATTAAACATTATATTTGATATAGAATCGATTTCGGATCCAAAATGTGCGGGAGTCTAACCCGAACTTCTTGATCCCCATTTTTCAATATTCCAGGTGATTCTAACTCAGGAGGCGGCCAGATCCGTAACGGACTTTGAATTAGCCGCCGTTATATACCTGTGTATATATTAATGGAAAACAAACTTTTTTTAACCGTGCATCCCCTTTATCAATAAAGAATAGCATGCACTGCATACAACAGACATGTATTATGACAAGAAAAACACATCTAAAAATTAAGCATTCCTGTGGGTATGTGCACTATTGTTTGAAGACCAGTATATTAGTTCGCATATCATGTATATACATATTCCTTATGATGTATTGCCACTTAGCTGCAATAAACTAAACAAGACAGATATAATATATATATTGGTTGTCTCAGAATGATTGCCCAAAACTAAGAATGTAAAATTCTAGAAGTCACTCTTAATAATGATGCAAAAAAGTCTAATTATGCGTGCTGCGAATTAAAGAAATAAAATAACAGTGATAACATTTTTGGAATGCTTACATTTTATATGGAACTGCTATGAATAATCAACTACAGTATATAAACAATACAGTTATTAAAGGAAGTAGAACACGAAAAATGAAAAAGTTGATGAACCCGGTTATCCTTTAAGGCTTAGGACATGAAACAGAATACTTTAAATCGATTTTTAGAATATTGCTTACATTTTATATGGAACTGCTATGAATAAACAACTACAGTATATAAACAATACAATTATTAAAAGAAGTAGAACACGAAAAATGAAAAAGTTGATGAATCCGGTTATCCTTTAAGGCTTAGGACATGAAACAGAATACTTTAAATCGATTTTTAGAATATTTAACTGAATATAATCATTCGTACTATTTTCTGATTTGTTTCACGCACCGATTGTTCTGTAAAAGAAATATAAGCGCTTAAAAATGCATACAAATTGAATCAAAAACAGAATTAAATATCCATAAAAAATATTGGACTAAGCGATATTTAAACCCGATTGGGATTCATTAGCACAACTAGATCACTTGTTCAACCAGTAATAAGTTAGGTTAGATTAGTTAAGTGTAACATAATCTAACTACTTTTAGAGCCCACTATAGGTTAGCCAACACTCATGACAGGGTCAAACGGAAAGTTGAATGGTAAAGTTCGAAGGACAGGATCAGGATTTCTGAAAATAATATACTTCCGTTATAATAAATAATTTTATATTGATATCTTGGTATAAAATTCTTTTTAATGATTATCCTTAAAACATTAATTTTCTTGTATCCTTAATATAAAATTTCGAAAAATTTGTTTTGGAATGCTGCTATTCTTCTCTATAATCGATAAAATAAAACAAGACCAAAATATTTTTATTGGCAGAAACATATGCTCTCTTTCAGACCCATGCCTTTCTATGTCAAAAAGAATTGCGGTTTATAATGATCTTTCTAGACACTTGGTAATCCAGCTTTGCTATAATGGCCAGAAGTTGGAATCCAGATGAAGTGGCGATCATCAAGAGATCAACGCCTCAATAAATTATATTATTATTGACTGATCATTAGGTTGACTAATTTTGTTTCACGATTTTCAAAGCTCAGAAATATGCGGACAATAAACATTAACCATCGTTTGATGGATATTATGTTTCCTCCCTTTCTATGTATTGTCTATCCTCTAAGGAGGATAACAATGTGAAGTTTATTTAACTTTGCATCTATAAAATACTTAGATATATTTATTTTTGAACTAGGTATATGTTTGAAAACACCCAGTGCATCTACATGCGGAAACGGAATTGTGGAAGAAGGAGAAGAATGTGATTGTGGTTCAACCCAAGAAATTTGCAATATGGTGAATTATTGTTGCTCTCCTAAAGGCTCATCAACTCAGTGTTCGGTTAGAAAGTCCTGTACTCCAGATCGTGCACAATGTTGTGATGCAACTTGCGGAATTACTCTAGCCAAAGTAAAACAAAAATGTTATATCAATACAGAATGTCGGATCCCCTTGTCATACTGCGATGGAACTTCACCGTTTTGTCCCGAGACTATTGTAAACGATGGCACACCTTGTATGGGTACGAGTAAAACCTGTAAGAATGGCGAATGTGTTAGTGACATTTGTCAGGATAAAAATTTAAAATCTTGTCAATGCTTATCAATCCACGAACAATGCCAAATATGCTGCCTTTCATCAAATGGCTGTCAAACTGCTGCAAAACTGAACTTGACTCCTTCGAATTATCAATTATATCTAAAATATCCCGGAACTTACTGTAATGGCAAAAAAGGAATATGCTCCAGGTAAACTTTAAACTTTTTTTTTGTATATTATAAGTAAAGAGTATTAAATTTTAACAGTTTTTTTATTTTGACAGTAATGGAGATTGCATAGAAATAAAACTATCAAGATTTTGGAATTATAATCTATTGTATTTCTTTTTGCCATTGCCTTATATCATATATACAGTGTTTGCAATAGCATTTTTTAAATATTAACATAAATAAATAAAATTCTATGTTAGTCTTTACAGTTATGAAATCCCAAATATGAATCTGGATTAAAAGAATGAAAATTAAAAAATATATGCACTGTGTATATTTTCAATGTTTCTTGTAAAATCTGAATAAATATAGAAGAAATATCTATATGTCAAGTAAATAATAAATTCAAGTATTTTTAAAATTGTATTTATAAAAAAAATAATCGTGTGCTCTTTTAAAAAAATATTTATTTACCATCAACAATAATAGATATCAACATTCACTCAATTTTTTGAAATTTGTTGCAACTGGAAGTGGATAGGGGAAAAAAATACCGCCCCAGATACCAAAGATTCTGGGTAAGCCACTGAAAATAACTATAAAATTTTAAATTGTTTACGGTTAATTCGTTCTTTTTTATAATTAATTAAATATTTTTATAAACAATTTGTAATATAAATTTTTTAAAAGTATATTTCTTATACATTTTCGGACACAATACCTAAAAAATTAAATTATAGAACATTTGGTAATTATTTTGGAAAATTGATGATTGCTATTGAAATATTATTTTGAGACTTCAGATAAAAAATTTATAAAGTATTAGTTTCAGTTCAAAATTATTAATTTTTTGTTTTTTAGAATTTTGAAATATTTCTCCACAAGAGGGTGTCGATCTAAAATTCTCCCTTGTCCCTAGAGTAGCGCATTCAGCCGCCATTTTATATCCTCAGTCCGATCGATAATCACGGTTAACTTAATGGAAAGTAAACCATAATACAATATTTCTTTTCTAATTTATGAATACAGCAGTTTCTTACTTAGCAAACAAAAATCGTATTTAGAAAAGTTTCCCTTTCCAATATTTTGTAACCACTTCTTTTTAATCTTTAATTTATTTTACCTTGCGTGAAAAGAAATAATCTATGACTCTTTTCTGTTTGATTGGAACAATTTACAACACTATAACGAGGCATGTTCTTAAAAAATAACCAGAAAGCCTATAAACGCAATGATATAAACGCTCCCTATCTAACAGGATATAAATGGCCGATTTGGTTGCATCTGGTAGCGCAAATGAATGCGTTACTCTATCTAGGGACTCTTATTTCTCTTAACTGAATTCTCCTCAGGTTGCTATCGTTTTCATATTTCTCAACGCAAACTGGTCAATCTTGATTAAATGTTATAGAAAAAATTTTTTTCTCAACCGTTTTACAATTTTACAATTTTCATTTTTGGAAATTTTTTCTTATGTTTTTTCTCACCATCGCCCAGTTTATATTAAAATACCTCTATAGAATTTGTTTCAATTCTATGAAATGTTTCCTTGAGTAAAAATAGCAAGAAAGCAAAAGAAACAAAAAAAATTAACAATACTGACATTAGGATCATCATCAAGAATTTACCATAATTAACTCTAGGCAATTCATACTTAAAACTTAATAAGTACAGAGTAAGCATATTCTTAATCTGTAGTTATAACTTTATGAATTGCCAATTTTCTCAATGCTTAACTAGAAGATTGTAATTTTAAGAATTACAGAAACTTGGAAACTGTTGTGAGCATTAATGCATTTAATTTAATCTATTTTTTATTCAATATACAGTATATAAAAATATTATATCATCACTGATGATTGAGCACAGTTTAAGCCTATAATCAATGCACTGTACTGATGTTTGTTTTAAATTATTTCAAAAACTTAAAATATTTTCTTTGTAAAATAGTAATCAGGTAAATCTGAAAGTAATTATATTTGAAATACTATCAGGAGAGTGGTGATCAATATTTAATATCTATTATTATTCAATATAAGTTTCTATTTTGAAGAAAGCAGCCATTAAAATTTTCAAATATATTTATTTTAACATGATAAAATATTGCTTAATTTTTTAAGAATATTATATATTTTGGAACAACAAAATAATTTTAAAATTATAATGCAGAAACATTTAAGTAAAGTAGAATCGATATTACTTTGACCCATTGTCTTCTTGCCAGTCAGTTTTTCTTAAACATTTATAAAAATATATCATCACTGATGATTGAGCACAGTATAAGCCTATAATCAATGCACTGTACTGATGTTTGTTTTAAATTATTTCAAAAACTTAAAATATTTTCTTTGTAAAAATAGTAATCAGGTAAATCTGAAAGTAATTATATTTGAAATACTATCAGGAGAGTGGTGATCAATATTTAATATCTATTATTATTCAATATAAGTTTCTATTTTGAAGAAAGCAGCCATTAAAATTTTCAAATATATTTATTTTAACATGATAAAATATTGCTTAATTTCTTAAGAATATTATATATTTTGAAACAACAAAATAATTTTAAATTATAATGCAGAAACATTTAAGTAGAATCGATATTACTTTGACCCATTGTCTTCTTGCCAGTCAGTTTTTCTTAAACATTTTTTTGATATTTAGTTTATTTTTGCAAACGAAAAATATTCCTGCAGCAAGAAATAAAAATAAAGGAATTAGTGCAGCTTTAATATAAGTGTTACTTTTTTCAACGACACACATTCCATTGCTACAAAAAGAGGGAAAGAATATGATGCAAATGTTCTAAATTCAATAAATATGTGACAAATGCAATAATACCTTTTGAAACTTACCTCTTGCATTTTCCATTCTTATTATTGCAATCCATTCCTATTTTCTTTACGTATTGTAAACTACCATAAACTGGAAGTTTAAGTTCTTTAGCAGTTTGGCAAGTATTGTTCTGATTCTTACAGCAGATGTGGCATTCGTTATCTCCCGAGCATTCACAAGGTTGTAAATAAAGAAGTTCGCAAACACTATGGACACAATGATCTTGGTGACATAAACCTGAACCAAAGCAAGGTGATCCATTATCTTGCTGCTTTTCAGGGCAGAAAGGTGACTTTCCATCACATTTACTGGAAGCATTATAACAAGGGATATTACTGAAACAGTTATCTGCTGTAGTTACACTGCAGGACGTATCACAACACTGTGACGTTCCAGGCGAGCATTTTATGGTTTTACCTACTCTAAGCCTGCACTGATTTGGAAAGCCTTTAGGAACGCAGCACTTCTCTGCTTCTTTACATTTTCCGGTAGAGGAATCGCAATCGCAAGCTTCTCCTTCTTCTACAATACCATTTCCACATATAGATTCCTGAAATTTTTCCAAGCATTTACCTTCATGAAATATAAATATGAAATATTTTTTCATCTCTTTTTTTTATCTTAACAATTGAATACTATACAATGATCAACTAAAAAAATAATATGAAATACAAACCTTTAGTTTTGAGATTCTCTTGCATAGATTTTATGCTGCAATTAGAAAATTTCCAATTATTCTGATGATTTCCATAAACGGTTTGTTTGTTCATAATATAATTTCCTTGAGATTTATCGGCATCTCCTGGACTACAGGAATTAGAATTCTCAGGATCAGATTTGCTACCAAATGCCTCCCCCAATTGATATGCTAAATTTGAAGCAAGTATTGCACGCTTAATTATTTGATTCCCTTGTAGACTAGTAACGAATCCCACAGTTTTATCATTATCAGAATCGTCATGGCATATTCCTCCGATTTTGCTTACATATCCTGAACGTTTTAATCCCTTATTAAAATTTCTATGAGTGAAGCAGATCAGCATGCAGTAAGAATGCTTGTATTCAGATAAATATTCAATAAATTTCTTTTTGTCATCAGTTTCCTCTGATAACGGATAACCTGGTTCATCTTTACTTTCGAATACTGTTATCTTCTCGACATTGAATCCAATCTTATCCGGTTTTCCATCTTCATTTATATCTGCCTTCAGAAATATACTTTGGGCATATTCAAGAAGGAAAAGCATTTCTGCTATGGTTTTCCCACTATTAGATTCCATATGTTCGAAGAATGTGTGATCTGCTAATAATTCGAGTGAACAGCTCTTCTCGGGCCTGAAAATAATAATTTGAATATTATTAGTTTCATTGAATAATTTAGCATTGGCAGATAGGATTGTAAAGTTTCCAAACAAGGCAGAATTGCTACTGATCTAAAGGGAGGACTAAATCACGAAAACTTCCCTAAGGAATAAGGGTTAAAGATCAACCACGAACTCGATACAGAGGAATGAAATTTCGGTAACATTTCACTTTGCATCCTGTAACATGGCGTGTTGACAACGCAGATTGAACTGTCGCCAAAATTGGAACTCTTGATGTTCCTTGATTCATGCTAGAGAATTAAACATTCATTCCAAAAAATGAACGAATTAGAGCAGGGGTGGCAATTATTTTCTGCTTTGGGCTGGATAAAAAAATTCAGGATGAAGGGGACCATATAAAAATTGAAAAATACCTAAGGGCGAATTTTTACGACGCCTTAATTATGTAATTATTAATTAATGTAATTAAATTATTAATGATAATATTAGGTAATCATTAATAATTAATCAAAATTATTTTGACTTGAAATGACTATTCGCGTTCAAGCAAGATTGATCTTGCACAAACAATATTCCTCGCACCATCATACCGGACAAGAATAATGGTTGTGCCAATTTATCAGCACATGTTCTTGTCAATCTAGCTACCGTATGTAGCCATTTTTGTGATTCTTACACAAAGAATATATCAGTGTATCAATATTATTTTTAAAATATACTTTTCTTGTGCTACTTTCTTAGTCTTTGTTTGTGTGCAGAGTTCAAAATCATCCGTAGAAAGTATCTTTTCATTAGAAACATTAGAAAATAATTCGTCCTACGAATTAATAGTAGAAACTATTTTTCATTAGAAACATTAGAAAATAATTCGTCCTACGAATTAATAAATTTCATTAGAAACATTAGAAAATAATTCGTCTTAAGAATTAATAAATACAGATAGATTCAGAGGCATAGGTAGCGGAGCACGGGAACGGGACGCGTCGCGTCGCAGACTGCGGCGAGGCCAGGCACAACGTCAAACCGCATGCACAGTTTGCAACCAACAGAACTTTGAGGCTCTATAGCTCGTAAACCTTTGACCTTTGACCCCTGGTCCATTATTGATTTTTTTGTGTATTTCGGCCCCTCTTTTTGATTTTCTACCACTTTCGCCGTGCTTCGGTAGGGCAATAATTATACCAGTTTTTTCGCGTCGCTTCTACCGCGAGTCAAAATTCCATTGTTCGAACGAAGTATTTTTTAGTGAATTTTTTAATACAACGGAATTGCAATTTTGCACTTACCAGAAGTATTAATCATTAATTCTCTTAAAAAAAAAAAAACTGAATTTTTCGACGCGCGAAGAATTGATTTTGAGTCGACGAGTACCTATCGCCGCGATATGCGCCCTGTCAAGGCGCGAGCGCCGTTGATTGCATCTGCTGTCGATTCGTCCGTCATAAATACTCCGTCCAATCATAGGCATATTGTAGCTCGTCTAAAATCTTACCCTAATTTAATAATAATAATAAAAAGTATAACTTACTTGAGATTTTCAAAGGAAAAAGTTGAATTACAAGTATTAATGCCGAAAGATTGTCTTAACTGAAATGAATCTTTCGATTTCTTTCTTGCCTGGCAGCGTATAGTTCCTTCTGATTGTGTAGTTGATAACACCAAACTTTTCAAATTATATAACAGTTTACTTCTAGTTTTATTTTGAAAATAATCTCGGTGATCCTCGATCGGTTCCATATAATATAGTTCATTTTCTTCTTGAAGTCTTCCGATTGCAGTATTTACGAACTTGTATAGAAAAATTGTTGCACCATTTGGCTTCCAGTATCCAGTGTAGATGTTGGTATCTGGTAAATTTCTCACGTACATTTTTCTCCTCTCCCTACCGCTGTAAATAAACACTTTGGCTGCAGAAGAGAAAATGGTTTCGTCTTCATACAAGCATATCTTATAAATAATACCATTAATTACCAGTTCCATTTCATAAGGTATATCTTCTAAGTTCGATGGAAAATTATATTTTATAAAATTTGAACTGCAGAAGAATAAAGATTGTTCTTTTGACAAGCAATCGCGTAAATTAAGAGAAATAATAAATGCTAATCTCAAAAAATATTCGAGAAAATTCATTTTGTTGGCAATATCGAAAAATCCATTCGATCTTCAGTCGATTTCTAATTATAAAAATCTTAAGTTCCAAAATTCGAATTTTTAATTAAAAGACGAATTTTTTTTTTTAAATAAATGAAATCGTAACCCAAAAGTAACCAAAAAAGAACCTAGTGTCGGTAATTTTAAATATTGTATGCAGAGTTAACGTCATCAGAATCAGTAGATTTTTATTTTTAAATAAATTAATTTATTTAAAGAAATGATCTTTTGTAACTTTTGTATCATTTTAAACGAATATAGATAGATTTCAGATAAAAATTTGTTCTGTAATGTAGTATACCTTTCTGAGAAATAAGCAACTGAATTACTTATAAAGCTATGTTCTCATTCAACATTATTCTATATATATATATATATATACAAAAACCATTAACTGCTAGTCAAAATTCAACAATAATCGATTAAAAATTAATAAAAATAAGAAAAATTTATTAAAAATTAGTAAAAATCTTTTTAGCAATCTTTTTGATAATATTGCAATGATTGGAAAACAAAACAAAATTAATAGCGATGGAAAGGGAGCCGAACAACAAAAAACTTTCCTAAGGAACTGCAAACGACATACAATGAGGCGAAATTTCCAACTCAAGCTTCGATTCAAAGCCAATGGCTTATCTTGTGCGATTACTCGCTATCGCTCTCTAATCTCAGATACTTCTCGCGTAAACGCTCTAAGCCAGTGGCTCTCAACCACTGTCTTAGAGCATTTAATGCGACCTTTGACGGTGTGCCGCGAAAAATTAAGAACGAATAGTATGTATGTAATTGTTTGAATCATATTTCCTGCTAATTAGCTAGTTGTAAGTACAAGTACTTCTCCTATAACACGATTTTACATTAATATGATTTGAAAATTATAGAAACTCTCATATATCACAATACTTCTACAACATGGTTGTCTCTCGTTTGGTACTACTTTTGCGGACATTCCAATTATACCTACAGTAACATATCTGAATGGCTTTAGATTTGCAACTTTATCAGTTATCACATCATACTTTCGCACGAGAGAACAACTGAATTTTCAACTGTATTAATAGTGCAACGTGATTGGCTGGATATCCCTTGCAGTGGAACCACTGTATCAATTCCTATAAATAAGATATAGTTAGAAAAATCTAACTCTCGAATTTCTTCGATAGCCAAATAGTTATTCATAATTTAAAAATTAAGGAATAAAAATTAAATTAAAATTATAGTTTCCCTAAAAAAAAGACAAAGTCTGCAGGTGGCGGTATAACTTAATAAGGGCTAGAGAGCCTAGACGTGGTGGCCATACGAGGATTAGCCGCCATGTCTTTTCCTAACGTTTCCATATCACTGATCTCTGTGCATGTATAGAGATTAAAAGACAAAGTCTGCAGGTGGCGCTATAACTTAATAAGGGCTAGAGAGCTGATATTCATTATACTGTGGAGTGGCCATACGAGGATTAACCGCCATGTCTTTTCCTAACGTTTCCATATCACTGATCTCTGTGCATGTATAGAGATTAAATGTTCTACATCTAGTGTGTATATATATAAAAAAA
>AYEL01077236.1:0-24488 GCA_000484575.1 Olivierus martensii
GCCACACTTATGCGAAAAGCGCGAAATTTGAATCGATGTCATCTTTCAGATGTATAAACACGCCTACCAAATTTTGTTTATCTAACACAAGTCTTTCTTGGTGTTGGGATTTTTTTTTCTGTCAGTGTATTATAGAGCTTTGTATTATAATTATTAGCATTATCTTTAAATCTAATTTTAATTTTATTTTTTTCATTTTATATATACCTGCATCTACCATTTTCCGATATCAATAGTTTTTTAAGGAGTCCCAACGAAAATGTTAAATAAAGGTTACACTGTATATAACAGCATAAGTACAGCATATACTGTATAATCAAAAAAAAATTGAAAATTGTACTACTTTGGCATACATTGCTTAATATTATCAATTGGTTATAGTTATCAAAATAGATCGGTCCCAAAGTGATTCTGATAAGCAGCTTCTACTGTATATGGACAAATAAAATTTATGAATATTTTATCCATATATAAGTTTAGCCACTTATGACTTATAGTCATAAGTGATAATTTTCCAAAAATGTAAATTGTTTAATGAATTTTTCATTAGTTTTTTTTATGAAAATTTAACAAAAACTAGATCGGAAGAGCGTCGTGTAGGGAAAGAGTGTAGATCTCGGTGGTCGCCGTATCATTAAAAAAAAAAAAAAAATAAATTAATTATATAAAAAATAATATTAATTTAATTAAAATATTTTTTAATATATATTTAAATATATAAATTTATATAAAAGGTTTCATAAATACACAAATACGTAAGTCATAACCAGTGAGTCAAAAGACCACCTGTAATTTAATGTTTAACTCCTTCAGTGCCTTTGATATGTATAGACATCATGACCTAATTACCATTTATAGAAGTAATGACTTAATTCAGTGCCTTTGATATATATAGATGTCATGCTTTCCATTGACATGTAAAGATGTCAAAACAAAGTGATTAAAAAAACGACTATAAAGGATTAAATTTAATGCTGGTTTTTATTAATCCATCGGTTTGAATTCCTGTTGATTTTATGAAAATATCAACTTTTGATGGTGGTTCCTAAATTTTCCAGTTGCCAAAATGTTTTCAAATTATGTTTTTATAAATGTTAGTTTGAATGGAATCATTCAATAGAATTTGGATTTTTTTTTTTATTCCATTTTGTTGATTTTGTAATATATCAAAGTTATTCCAATTTTGGGATGAGATAAATGATATTGAAAATTTAAATAAAATTCAAATTTTTCATACAATGAAATACAATATTTTTTTAGTTTTAAACATTTTATAAGTAATAGGAAAATTTTGGTTAATTCTGTTAAAATAAAAATTTATCTTAATCATTCATGTTTTGTTACATTTCATCAAAATTTATAAGAAAAATCACAAAAAATGAAAAGTACTAACACTCATTTAAAGTGCCTCATCCATTTAAATAGACACAGGGTGGCTATTTAAATGGGTGTGGCACTTTTATTACTTTACAGCAGCTACTTGCTTCCCAGGAAATGGACAATGTCCACATTAGATATTGTACATGGGCAATAGTAACATAGCCACCTATTGGCAAAATTTATAATCTTTCAACACCATGTGCTTGAACACCTATAATTATTGTCAAGTCATAACATTGTTTGGGGAAAAACTATGAATGATATTCCTGAAATGAACAATACTTGGAAACATCCTCAAGCAAAAGATACAAATGTCATTGATAATTATCAATATATCAAATCAATGTTCTTAGCCAAGCTCAATATGATGGAATGGGCTTTAAAACAAAGTTCAAGCAAGCCAAAGAACTGGATACTATTTTGTTGTTGCTATTCTGAAGAAAATGGAAATTGCTGATTCATATTATGAATGTCCCGCTGGATAAATATTTTTCTAATTTATATAATATTTAGAATTCATTATAATTAAATATTAAAGCAATTTTATTTTATATTTCATCAATTAAAAATGTAAAATTCTAACAAATAAAATTATTTCTATGAATTTTTTCACAGAATTTAATTTTGATTAAATCTATTTTTGATTACATTTATTCAACATAAAAGATATTTATTTAGTTATTTCATTTTAGCATAATTCTTCTCATTAGTTTTTCTAATACTTTTTTGTTTGAGATCCAAGGAAAACCGAAGAAATTGCGTCTTGTTTTAATGTTATTTTTGAATGAAGCAAAGGCTCGAAATAACTTTTCACAAAATGAATTAAGCAAATATAATTTGGAAATGTTTGCCAATATCACACGCCAAATTTTTACAATCCATTGCTTCCTAATTGCATCATCTATTTGAAAACAATGCCATGTTGTTTTTCTATTATAATTTTTGCATAACAGTACTGAACAGTGAATGTGACTCATGTTTTCAAGCAATATTAGTCACAGAATAGTGTTTTGTTTTATTGCTACCAGATAGCATGCATATAAAGTGGACATTGTCCATTGCAGCCAAGCCTTCTTTACGAAAGTATAAGTTAAAATACTAGGACTAATTTAAAGTGGAAAGTGCTAGTATTTTAACTCATACTTTCATATCTTCAAGTGGAAAGTACATTGGTAATTTTTACTATTGAAGCCTTCTTTACCCCATGACATATGGTAATGGTGGATTGATACAAATAAATCATCTGCAGTCCAATTAGAGTAACAAAGAATATTACAGCTGTTTATGTATGAGATGAAATCATTTTCATATATATTATATTTGATATAAATTTAAAAATTTATAAAAAATACAGTAAGACCCCGCTTAATGCTGCTGCATTTAACATTGTTTTAATTTAATGCAGTTTTTCTGAATTCAATATTTTTTGTTTTGATTCACTTTGGCACAGTTTTTCAAACTGTTATACTCACATAATACGAAATCGCACAAAGACGAAGTTTGCGTTTCTGAAAATGAAGAGCAAAAGGAACTTTCAACAGATTTTCTCAAAACAAGTTTAGCCACTATTACAGATATTATGGATCAGTTTTTACAAAATGATTCAAATTTTAATAGAAATTCAAAGGCAAGATGAAGTGTCATGGATTGCGATGTCTGACTATCGATAATTGCTTTCTGAATGAAAGAGGAAAAGGTAAACCACGTTGGATGATTTCTTAATTAACTAAAAAACAAAAATTATCAAATGAAGAACCTTTCACATCACAACCATAAATTATTTACTCAAATATTCTTGATTTTCAGAAATGATTTATGAATACAAATCGATATTAGCAATAAAAAATGTCTATAATAATAGTAATAATATATGTTACAAAATAAAATTTAAAGAAATGCTATGTATATATATATTTATTCACGTAATAATACATGTTACAAAATAAAATTTAAAAAATGTTATGTATATTATAGTAATAATACATGTTACAAAATAAAATTAAAAAAATCCTATGTATACAGTAATAATACATGCTACAAAATAAAATAAACAAAAATGCTACGTATATTATGCTAATAAATGTTATAAAATAAAATAATGATACAGGTACATTTTTTAAATTGATTGTCCTGTTTCACCTATCTCCATAATTTATCTGTTAAGATAATCTCATTTAATACTGTTTTGTTTAGCGTTTGATTTTGTTGGAATGTATCCCCTGTGCTAAATGGGGTCTTACTGTACTGGTAAAAATTGTACAAATGGTATAAAAACAAGTTAGTAAATATTGTCGTTTTTATTAATAATTCATATTTCATTGAAATTATGGAATATTTTTAATAATTATACATTTAATTTCATACAACAAAAGTTATGTTACTCTTTGTTTTTATAAATAATTTCTGAAAATTTCTGCAAAATTCAAAAATTTGCAAAATTTCCAAAAATTTCATGACTTGTTTAATTCAGAAGAGATATGGCTATCTAAAATTATAAACCAATTTAATGGCTAAGATTTCATATAAAAAAATCATTTTTCCCACAATTTCATATAAAGAACAAAGTGCGAAAAAATAAAATTCCAAAAAAAAAAAAAAAAATGTCTGATCTTGTATACAGAATGAAAAATTAAAAAAAAAAAAATGCTTACATTGTTAGATAAAGATTGAAAAACGCTATAAATTGTGAAAATTTTCAAAAGATTTTTATGAAAATAAACAAAATATGATGATTTTAATTGTTTGCATATTTGGCTTAATTTTAATTAATCATTGGCATGTGATTACAAGCAGAAATTGAAATATTTGGCATTGAAGGAGTTAATATAATTTTAATGAATTTAATTTGCTTTCTCAAATAAAATTTATGTCAAATAACAAATTAAAAAATTTCTTTATAAAAGGTAATTATGGAGGGAGTGGTATACAAGCAATGATAGCTCATTTTACTGTTCCGGAATTTGGTGGTCATAGTCATCGCATTACATCTCTAACATACAGTCCAGATGGAGAGGAAATGCTTGTTAGCTATTCTTCTGATTATATATATCTTTTTGAAGTCAAAGTAAGTTAAAAATATCAATAATGTATCTAATATGCATGCTTGCATGCTTACAAACATACCAATGAATAGTAGCTATAGGTAATATTTATTTCAGTGTTTCTGTCCACTACGTTCATAATAATAGAAAAGAAAAAATGCCAAAATTGCCTACACAAGAATTATGAACAAAGATTTATACATAATAATTATAATATAGGACTTCTTACTGTAGACACTAAATAAAAGTAAATGATAAGCCAATTCAGAAAGAAAAATGTTTAATGAAAAACGTTTTCATCTATCCATATAGCCTATCTTAGTTAAAGTATAAACCAAAAGTAGTTCCCCTTTAGCCCTCCTACTCTAACTAAATCATAGGACCCAATCATATAAGGAACTAGTCATTCTGATTGATCCTTTGATTTAGTTAGAGGGGGAGGGCTAAAGGGGAACTGCTTTTGGTTTATACTTTAGCTGAGGTGCAGACTACATGAATAGCTGAAAACATTTTTTATTGAACATTTTTCTTACTGAATTGATTTATTGTTTACTTTTATTTATACAGGGGATCCCTAACTTATGACAATCTATATTTATGATGGTGCTTATTTATGATGAAAATCTGTACTTACAAAATCCACCATCAGTGATTATGATTAATGGTGGTCAGTTGACCAAATGGGTGAGTTGTTGGCAGATTGGAAGCATGTTGTATTTTATGAAATTTGTATTTAATTTCAGATCTTGTAAGACCTGAAATTAAATACAGATTTCATAAAATACAAACACTTCCAGATATTTTAGATGTTCAGGTTTGACCTATTCAGTTCCATCCTAAATACATGGAAGTATGGAATTTGATACATATTGTTATGAGTTATGGAATTTGATTCCATATTTCTGAAAAGTTTTTGATGAATCTGGTCCAGGTATTGATTCATCTATTGTAATGTTTACTGGCTCTACCACAGATGTCATAATATACTGGGACCAAACGAAAGTAGTAAAGATGGTCCGTTCTAACAAAGAATTACCCATAGCTGAGACCTTAGAAATAGTTTTAAGAATGGATTCAGAATGATAAGCTTCTGGAGGAGCCCCCAGCAGCATGGATTTATGCCCTCCAATAGAAGACCTTTAATGAAAAACCTTTACTTTTTAAAATAGTCTTTCACTTTAATCCAAATTAATTTTAGTTTCTAAAATTAATTTTTCGTTTTTGTTTATAATTTAATAAGATTGGCCCAATATTATTATATTAGACGTGTGCATTATTTTATTCTATTTATCTTATTGTAATCCTTTGTTTTAATTTAAAAATAATAAGATTGATTTAAGGTTATTATTAATAATGAAAATATGCATTATTTTAATCCAAGTTAAAAATATTTTAAAAATTTTAAATGTTTAGAACTTTTGTGCATGTCTGTAAATCAAGCATGTTGGATTCTAATCTTATATTTTTTATTGAAGATGGTTATTAAACTCACTGAAAGTACTCTGAATAAAGGATTTTTATGCAACTAACTGCATAAAATGCTTAAGAAACCTCAAAATAGACAACATTTATCAGTTGACCACTGATGAGATGAAAGCTACAGGTGTTCAAAGTTCACAGAATAACTGATATTATATAATTTTCAATGGACATAGTATATGTTTAATTGCAACTATTGTATAGGCCTACCTTTAAGGATGATTGTGTGGGTCAAACAAAAATATGAGGAACAGTTAGCACATTTGAAGAAAGGTAAAGATGGACTATTGGAGTTCATGACATATTTCACAAGTATTGAAATTGAAGAAACTCATTCATTCCCTGTTTATAGCTTCAATTTTCCAAATATGATCTGATATTCTTTTACAAAACTGAATATCTTGACACCAATCTGAACCATTCATTACAGCTGTTGATTATTGCTTCAATTTCAATATTTGTGAAACATCTTATGAATCTGATAGACTATCTTTAACTTTCTTCAAATGTTCTCACTGTTCCTCCCATTTTTGTTTTGATCTACACAATCATCCTTAAGGTATGCCTACACAATAGTTGCAATTAAACATATACTATGTTCATTGAAAATTATATAATGCCAGTTATTCTGTGAACTTTGAACATTGTAGCTTTTGTCTCATCTGCGGTCTGCCGATAATGTTGTCTGTTTAGAAGTTTCTTAAAGTGTTCTATTTATTAATGCTATGCATTTTCAGTAATCAAATTCAAAAAACCATAAAGGCCCCTTATAAGAAATCTAACACTACATAAAAAAACATAACTGGAATTTCAAGTTGTTAAAAATAACAAACAAATGTTAGAAGTAAATAACACAAAGAAGTTAGTGCACTTACAAACTAGAATAATAAATCCAAAAACAGATAAATAATAAAAAATAATTTATTGAATTCAAAAATACAAAAATTTTAACAAAAAACTTTAATAAAACAATAATAATGCAACAAAACAAGTTGATAATGGAAACTTGATCAATTCAATTTCCCAAACAACAATAAAGTTATTAATTTGAAAAAATAAATAATCTAATAACTTATTCTACTACCTCCATGCTCTGATTAAAATAAAAAAAAAAAAAACAGTTCTTGATATCATTTGAATTGAAAGTCACTAATATAGTCATTGCTCTTGACCAGTGGTTCTTAACTTTTTCGGAGTTACGAAACACTTGATTGTAAAGAAAATTTGTGGAACACTATATCACTAAGATCATGCATATTTTTGTTGTTTGTTTTATGAACATGTATTTTGATAAAATTTACATTACATATTAAATAACAGTAAAAAAAATATATTTAAAAAACATATATTCTTAAGGAACTTTAATTTTTTTAGAAAAATGGAACATTTTTAAATCAGGTTTAATGCGATGCCTGAGCTAATTGTCTTTTGCAGATTTGAATAATGTCAGGTCTAATATGTGATAAAGCTAGTCTCATTTCTTCATCAATATTCCTAAATCTTTTGCATCTTTTAGTTTTTACGTTCATTAATGTCGAAAAGCCTAGCTCACACAAATATGATGTTGAAAACTATAGCAAAATCTTAAGTGCTTTTGTGGGTAAATCTGCTTAATATATTATTCGAAAATCCAAATTGAATCTTGTCTACATTATAAAATGCATACTGCGCAGTATGCTAAGGTCATTCAAATAGGCCTCGCTTTCATAATTTCACAGAGCACTTGTAACACATTCGTGGAACATCAGTGTTCCAGGGAACATCTATTAAGAACTACTGCTTTAGACTACATCTTGTTCACCTAGCAGACAACAGCTTTTCATAATACAGTAGGTCCTTCACTTAAACAGTTAATTTTGGCAAAAAAATTATGTAAGTCCAATAATACTTAAATTTGAAATACATGAATGAATGCATTACCAAATGAAATGGCCTAATAAAATTTATGAGCATATTTTAAGCATAGAAAGGAAAATTTAAGGCCATAAGTGATATTTTTATAAAATGTAAACTTTTTAATGACATTTCATTTGAGTTTTATGGAAATTCAACAAAAAATAATGAGATTTCTGTATCTGTGTATATCTGAAACTGTGTAAACTAGGGACCTATTGTAATAACTTTTACAAGTCTTATAATTGAATCATTTACATACAGTCATACAATAACTTTAGTTTCTAGTTTACAAATCAAACAATTCATGTCATCCTTTTTACAATTTGACAATAATTATTTCCTGATTATAAATTATTGATAGGGAACTATTCTGGATCTCAAATCAGAGCAGTGATATTGTTTTAGAATAGATGATGTCATGTAACAATTGAATGTCAGGAAAACAGCAATTTCATTCCATAACATGTATTTTCTAATTTCCACAGGTGGAGATGTGAAATGTAAATTAATCTTTAAACTAATAAATTACTCAAAATAACAACAACAAAAATAAGAAAGGAGAAATAAAAATAAAGTAGGAAAGATTGAAGTTAAATCTTCATAGTTTTAATATATGAATAAGCTTCATAGTTTTAACATACAGTTTAGAAATGTGAAAGCATTGCTTGCTTTTACATTTCTAAACTAAGGAATGAGGAAATGGGAGGAACATTCATTATAGTAAAAATCACTTGGTGTATGAAACTAACAATCATTCTTTTGTGAAGTTTTGCTTCAATTTCATTAGTTAATTTTAAATTTTGCTCTCAGATTGATGAGTTTAAAACATTTTTTGTCACATAAATAAAAAAAAGTAATCTAGCAGTTTGAAAGGAATTTTCTAGTGAAAAATATGATTCAGTGATAATTTGTCTTGCATTTATTAGAAATATCATACATATATATATGTTACAGCCACAATGCATTGTGAACGACCAAACACCGATGCTCAACATTATTTTGCTTTATGGCCATCGTGAGGTAACCACAACACGTTTTGGACAACTCTACCAAACCAATACACGTTCTGAGCATTTTGAAACAACCACAGATCAATCAGGGTGTGTGTTTGTAGTAGTATGGTCTGTGTACTGCGTTGGCGTACCACATAGGAGGAATCATGTTTGAATCCCGGGCCGGTATCTCCTGAAAAGTTTTTTGGGATTCTGGGTCCGGCCCTGCAATCTCCATCCTTCATCATCCAGTCCCTCACCACGGGTATGACTGCAGGGTGGAACTGACCTGCCCTTAGTAATCTCACTGATTGGAAAGGGAGACTAAATAGAATCTTACTGATTGGAAAAGGAGACTAAGTATCCTCCATGTTACTAATAGTAGCAGAATTCCACTACTGGTAACAGAATTTTGACCATTTAGCAGTGTATTGGCGATGGCAACTAATTTGTGAAAAAAGAGCAACATTTGGACACGGGACTTCAATTATATGCATTTTTACAATATTTTTATTTTTTAAATTACAAATGAAGTCTTTCCAAAAGTAAAATTTTTTCTTAAAAATTTTAAAAGATTTCAACATGAATGCAATCTAGCATTGGGTTAGGTCGTTTAGAACTGGAAACAATGTGTTGTGGCTATTGATTCTCATATTCTCTAATATCTAATAAAGAACATGAATTTTATTAAAGCATTGAAAAAATGCTTGCTTTCATGTAGTTTATCTGCTAAAATTTACATCTGAGTCAAAAGCTATCCTTTAATATTTGATTCCTGAAAATGAATTACATAGTAGCACTTTTATAATATATATAATCTGGACTTCTTGGAGTTCAGTGCAGGATGTTTTAGAATATGTGTTGTTCCCATTCTATATAGTTCCAAGAATAACACAAAAAATGGTCGCCTCTGCATATGCATCTAAAGCTAAATTCAAGTAATAAAATTGCTCATTTTTCCAGTTCTTTTCTATAAAAAGTAGATAAATATGTATTCTACTTAGTCTCCCTATTTTAAAATAAGTACATCTAGAGTCCCTAAATATATAGAGTACCACACTTCTTTGCACCACCAGATGCCGCCAAATTGGCCATTTTATATCATGTTAAATAGGGAGTTATCATTGCGTTCATAGACTTTCTGGTTATTTTAAGAACATGTCTCGTTGTAGTGCTGTAAATTGTTTTAATCAAACAGAAAAAGGATCACAGATTCTCTCCTTTGCTGTAAGGTAAAAGATTTTAGAGATAAAAAGAAGTGGTTACAAAATATTAGAAGGAAAACTTTTCCAAATACTATCTTCGTTTGCCAGGTAAGCAACTGCTGTATTTATAAATTATAAAAGAAATATAGTATTATAGTTTACTTTCCATAAACTTACTTGTGATTATCAATTGGCAGAAGGATATAAAATAGCAGCTGAATGTGGTACTTTATACATCTAGAGAGACTATGTACATCTATACTCCATTCACTTCCAGTTGATAATGATGTCACGAGTGAGGTGGGTATAGTTCTTTCAAATGAAGAAATAATTAGAATAATTTCCTGTATAAAAGTTTTAAGTTTTTCTGCAATCATATTTCATAATTTTCTCCTCGATATAATAAAAAATTGGTAGGTAGAAAAATATTTGACAAAATTTAAAAAGAAAAAATCTTAAATCAGAAGGATACGATGTATATTATGTCCCATAGTCGATGTTATTCCATGATGTCATTATCAACTCGAAGTAGGACGGAGTATAGGAATAATTAATTAAACACTTAATACATTTTTAAGAACTGAATTTATAACTGATTACAAAGGAAGATCCAATAACAAATAATATCCTAATAAATTTATATAATTAAACTCAAAAAGATTCTGGATAAATAAGGGAAGAATTGTTTCTCATTCTTTTGTTAAAATAAAAATTTGTAAATTAAAATAATTTTGTAAATAGACATCGTTTGAAAAGCCCTTCCATAAACATTTTTTTTTCTATTTGTTCTTAGTTCTTATATACAAGGAAGTTGAATGTAGACTGTATAAAACGTCCTTGGTTCTATAGATACTGTTCATTTATTCTTACAAGCAATGCTGCTATGATATTTCAATTGCACAAAACTTTTTGGCATTGACACATGCACTTATTAGTGTTACAGTAATGTATGCAGTGGCCAAGACTGTGGCACATAATGAAATCTTGGTGGGACCCAGAGGAGAGTCCTGATGCTTTCCATGGCATAATACTACAAACACATTCCCTGGTCTGTTTCGGAATGGTCTGTGGTTGTTTCAAAATGCTCAGAATGTGTATTGGTTTTGGCAGAGTTGTCCACAATGTGTTGTGATTACTTCACAATGGCCATAAAGCAAAATAATGTTGAGCATCGATGTTTGGTCATTTAAAACTGGCCACAATGTGTTATGCTATTTTTTTCGGTCACTGTGCGATTACGGTGTTTGGGCGACATATATATATAATGAATTAAGACAAAAAAAGCACTTTCTAGCAGTTAAGAACGATTTATTTACAGTAACAAACTGTTTCAGCTATTTGCCATCTTCAGGTTACAGGAATTGGAACAATATTTGTTAATAATTTTTCTGTTGTTTTAGTATCTAAAAGAAAAATATAATTAGATTAAGCATTAGGATATGTTTAAAATTGTAACATATATAATAAAAATATAATTAAAATAAAAAAAATTAGTAGTACAAAAAATTCATGGTTAAAATTTGGAGGCTAAGCCTAAACAGTTGCATTATTAAGCCAAGCTGGCAGCTTAGGGCAGATTCATGTATTAGCCAAAAATGAAAAATAATCGCAGCACTTACAGCAGTCCCGAAAAAACACACTTTTATTGCTTCATAAGTGAGGAACGTCAGCTCTCTGCGGTTAAACGGTTTCTTACTGTAGGCGTTCTAAGAACCACTCCGTTCACCAGTTGTAATTCGGTTTTAGAACAAAAGCAATCCAAGATCAATCCACTCGTACTAAACAAAACTAGTACTTCTCCCTACTTACCTGGCTAAAAATAAATGAATAAAAATTATTACAGACAACCATTACAATAAAAATTAACCGAGTTGTAGTAGTAGTAGTAGTAAAGGGAGGGGCCTATTTCAGCCCAAGCACTGCGACCAACAACAGTATTTTCTTCAATGGGACAGAAGCAAGATCCTCGGGAACAGGGAAATACATCCCAAAGAAATCATGCCTAAGCCATGAAAGGGCCACACATTCACACAAAATGTGAAGAGGAGTTTCCTCCTCCTATTGACATATTCTACACATAGGACTATCAGCAAGCCCAATCAAGTGAAGATGTCTTTTAAGATGACAGTGTCCTATAAGAAGCCCTGTAATTTAGTTGAATTTATCAATTACAGATTTTGAATATTATTTTGTATTATATTATGCATTACACTGTTTTTATATTTTTTATGAACATTGTATTTAATGTAGTTCGGACAATTATTGCTTTCCAAAACTGTTTATCATTGTATTTATATATTAATTTACTTTAAAAGTAGACATTAATTTGGGGAATTTAACTGTTTACATATTTCTAATTCTGTTTAATTCAGTAATACATAAAACAATAAAGTAATACTAATTATTAACATAAAAAATTTTTACTATTTTTTTTATTTTATGATTAATTTTAAAGAAAGTATAAATTTTTATAAACTATATAATTTTAAAATGTAATTATTATAAAGATATAAAAATCATACTAACTGCACTTCTAGATGACCTCATAACTTCTTCATAAGAAGGTGGTTTATCTAAATTATTTACAGTTGGTTCTGATCTATAATACGTTGCATTAAATCCACTATTTTCATATATTGGATACACTGGTGTATTCATTTCTGGGAAATTTATTATATTTTCAGGTGGAATATAAACTGTACTATTTTGAGTTGTAGAAGATTCGACTACTGACCGTCGCCGCCTAAATAAAATAAATTGTTATCATTATGTATGAATATTAAAACAATATTTAATTACAGGCCAAAAAGCCCAATACTACCTAAAATTTCTGACACATTATACAGTATATACAGGTATCGGAAAATTAAACATTCGTATTAAAGATTAATGTTAAAAATACAGTATTTATGTATCCTTATTTTATCGCAACATCAGATAAAAGCGTGCATTCACGATGTCATTTGGTAGGTCATCTTAATGTCGAATGTTGATACTTACTTCTGATAGTGCTCATTGTTATATTATAGGGTCGAAATGACATGGAATGATATTGCCTGTTAGATGATGTCATTAATATATGGTTCTGCGTATGGTTAATACATTATAAGTCCGATTACAACATACTTGAAATCTGATGATTCATCTTTCTTGGAATTCGAAAGATCCAGAACATTGAAATTTGAAGAAATATCTGAAGGATTAAATACTCACTTTGATCATTATTTAAAATAACAGTATCCATGGGCGAATTTTAGCCACATTTGACAATGAAATGCCCATGCCACTAGCGCGGAACCGCGGCGGAATATACGCGTATGACGAAAGAAGCGCGGTTTTGAAGTCATACCGCTACCATCCGGAGTTTAGACCAGGATTCAACTTTCCCGCGACAGTAAAATCCGTCGGGACATCCACCAATGAAATCGATGCATTTTGTGACGTTGAATTTTTATTAACTTTGACAAGTGAGTCAAAATGGCGGGACGTTTGGATAGCGTTATGCTAGTGGTAGCAATTAGGCAATATCCATTTTTATACGATAAAGGGAATGATTATAAAGACAATGCGTAAAAAACAGATGGGCACTTATTGCAGCTGTTAATATTTCGTAAACAGGGAGTATCTTTCGTGGCTTAGTGTCCATTTCGTTTTTACGAAATAAATTATGGAAACGGCGCCAAGAATTTTGGAGAAAGCGTAGCTTACCGTGACAATGGAAACCCCCTATCGACATGTAACACACAATCGGAATTGCCCCTGCGTTTAACCGCGGCGGATAGTGGAAATTAATCTTTACTGCCTTATTTTCGAGACTCCATCCCCAATGTGTGAGTATTTATGATTGCCAAAGTTAATCAAAGAAACGATTTTATTGATAATACATAAATAAATAATCAATTTTCTTACTTTTTGTAAATTGCAACAAATATCATTATAACAACAAAAGTAACTAATGCAGATAGAGAAATAAGGATAATATCAGTGACACCCAGTCTCTTAGAACTTTTATCTGCAAAATAAAATTATTTCAATGTTGAATTATTTTTAATACAATATATAATAACTTAAATTATTATTTTATTCGAAACTCATTTTTAATAAAATAATATGCTGGATATTTAATATATTAATTACAATAGGCCAATATAATTTATCATAAAATTAAATTATATTAAAAATATTTATGTAATTTTTCGTAACAAAATTTTCGGTAAATAAAATTTAGTGGTGTTATAACAAAATTATTTTTTAAATAATATAAATTTTTTTAATAAGAAATTAAACTTCTAAAATGTTGTTGGCCAGGCTGAACAATTTCAGCCTGTTCAACTCAAATTTTTCGCAGGCCAAGTGAGGAACTTCAAGCTTTTCTCGGGCTATAATATACATTAGATAAAATAATACTTAAAAATAATTAAATTCGAAACAATCAAAACAGATTATACTGTATTTAGATGTACATTAATTAGATATATGTTTTTATTTGCCATTACTCAATTTTTGTAATTTTATTAATCATGGTGTGCCACTGGTGGAAAAAGATTGTGGAACTCTGATGGTGTTAGTGAAAATCGTAGGCCGGATGGCCGCGTGGTAAAGCTTTGGCTTATCACCCTGGAGGATCCGGGTTCCACACCTCGCGTTTTTCAGGAGGAATCCGAGTCCGGCCCGTTGAATCCCATTCTTCAACCTTCCGGTTGACTCCATCATGGGTGTTGGCCAGCCTGTGATAGACTCTACAAATGACCGCCGCCAGTTACCGACTTGGTTGGCTCCATCATGGGTGTTGGCCAGCCTGTGATAGACTCTACAAATGACCGCCGCCAGTTACAGTATATCCCATGAGCATAAGGCGGTGTAATTTAATTAACCTAACCTAACCGTTAGTGAAAATCTTTATGAAATGCTGAGTAGGGAAATGGACCTGTACTCTTTACCAACTATCTCTTGCCTGAAGAGAAGCTGGATAAAAGAAGTTAGGTTAGGTAGATAAAGCCGCCGTATGTAGCCTTTCTCAAATTCGCTTAGTTGCTCATACTGCTGATGGATAGATATATGCTGATGATGCGTCGTTGCGGAATCTTCATACTTAGGTACTTAACGCAATCAAATAATAAAACTGGTACTTATGAAGGGGACTCCTTAAAATGGTTCCAAATTCTCTATTTTCGTGCGATCTCGAAATGCCCAGTGCATTTATTAGCGATGAAATTTTAATCATTTATATATCTAGCTGAAGATTTGCATACCGAGTTTCGCAGTCTAGCTCTATTTTTACTGTATGTCGTTTTTTGCAATAGCTTATATTGTATATATATATTATAAAAAATATTTAAATTTTCCACTTAAACTTTAAAATTGTAATAATTGAAATATAATAGCATTTATATAATATTTGATTTAAATATAAATAATTAATATCTAATTAATGTGTTTATAGCATTAATTACATTATCATATCAAATACATACCATATATAATTTCACATCTATATCCATACTTTTCAAATCCAGCTTTGCATCGACATCGACCTCCAATGCAATCCGAATTAGGAGTAACACATCGTTGTTGAAAATTACAGGTTTCACCAATATCTATTTTAGATAAATTTCTATTATATAAAATTAATTATCATTAAATTAAATAATCAATCTTAATAAACGTGTAAAAATAAATATTACAGGTTTTTATTTAATCATAATAATCAACACGAAAATAATTTTTTATAAAATATCTGTTTGATGAGAAATTAGAAGATTAAAATCCATCTAAGTTCTTTAACCTCTCATATAAATATGATCACAAATTTATAAATAAAATATTACGAAATATTTCGCTAGAAAATTACAGAAAATACAAGGCCCATCCAAAAAGTAAGAACTTATTGTGTAGAGCGGCTGCTCAAGCAATGCTGGCATTGCCTCATCAGGTTCAGTCGTTGTCTATGCATCTAATGGAATACCTGTGTGATGAAGTAGCGTCATTGAATACAAAAACTCTGATACTCTGAAATGTTCGTTTTTTTGTTAATATTCGCAATCATAAATAACACTTAATAGAATCGGTTACATATGTAAAGAGTATGCTGTCATTCACTCAATCTAAACCATTGAGTGAATGACAACATTCAAAATAAAATCATACCTCAGTGGATTATTTTTGATTATACAACAGGTATAATCAAAAATATTTCAAACATGGTTATTTGCTATTTTGTCTTTCGTGTTTTTGGTGAATGTTTCAGTTTAAGAAAAGCATCATATTAATTAAATATCATATCTTTGTTGTGCAATTAGCGATTTAAGGTTCTCATTCAAACACAATTTTTAGAGGTCATTATTTGATAGTTCATTAAGCAAAGGCCATTTCTTCCCCCTTACAATCAGTTACCGACTGGCCAAAATCTTCAGTTTTGTTATGGTTCGTGAAAATTATATATATGAAAATCTGGCCTTCCGGCAACTAGGAGTAAGCTTTCCTTAGACTGGACTGAATATAGAATTTTGACAATAATAAAAAAAAGAAAAACAATTGAATATTTTGGCCTGCCAGTAAAAAAGTGAAATGTGACGAGTGTGAATGAGGAGAAACGGTCTTTACTTAATGATCTCTTTGAAAATGGTCAGATAACGACCTCTTTGAAAAGTGTGTGTGAATATACCTTACTGACACGATCAGTTCACTCCAAATTTCTCTCAATGACTGCTTCTCAATGACATTCGCTGTTATTTCTCCGAAATAGATTAGCTCGTTTCTCTAATTCACTTATCAAAGCTTATGATTGTTGCATGATGTAATTAGATAAATAATCATATCTGTTTATCGTCATTTTCTTCAAAAATTGAGTTTATGCAGTGTCGATGAAATGCAAAGTGTAATTTCCTTGGTTGGAATCGAATATGCAAATTCTAAGCATCATGGAGAAACGATGATGTTTCCTAAGAGACCATAACTGCAGCATCGCTTAAAAATCTAATAATCTCACTGCTGTCTCTGTGGAAAGATCGTTATTCTGTAGAGACGATTTTTCATCTCTGTGAAAAAATGGGACCAGCATAAAATCCCAGAACTGACGATGTATACTACTGACTGCTGGAATTTCTCTTACATGACAATGCCGGCTATATAACGCAACTAGTACACGTGATTATTCGAACGGTTTGGGTAGGAAACTTTTGATCTTCCTCCATATAGTTCTTATCCTGCTCCTAGTGATCATCATCTGTTTCTCCACTTTAAGAGATTTTTGGGCACCAGGGACTAGAGACTGACCTAAGGACTGACGACAAATGACATAAGGGAGGGAAGAGTAATGTAAATTATTACGTCACACTTTAAAAATGATTAGTTTTATATTTCTATGATTAAAACATGATTTTTAAAAAAAATAAAAAGTTTATGCTTAATTACTCGAAAAATAAAGACCACAATATGATATATTTGGAGTTATATTTGTTATAAAATATGACATATATCTAGTTCTAGGGCATTTATATCCAGTTTGAAGGTTTATTTGGAAATTAAAGAATATATGTAACAAAATACAAATGTGAAGTAATTCCTATATTCTATTATATTATTTTTACATAAAATCGGAGAAAAAAATTTTAAATAGAAGGGGAAGGGTTTTCAAATTTGCTATATCACAGTCTATGATAAAAATGAAGGGGAAGGAAGGGGTCAAAAAGTATTCGAAATAGCGTGATGTAGTTTATGGATGATCCTTCAAGAGACAAAAGATATTTTACAGGAATGGTTAAACAGCTTGGGGCGAGTTTCTTCGATGAAGGAATACAAAAATTGGCATCACGATAGAAATGCCTCAATAAAAATGGCGATTATTAAGAAAAATAGTTTACTATAAGTAGCAACATTGTATATTAAACATATTTAAAATTACGCTTTATAGAATTTTTACACCCTACGATTCTTATCTTCTGGATGCTGTTCGTATTTATAACTATGAGATTGCATTTCAATTTTTTCTTCAAAGGTAAAGCGAAAATACATTCATTATCTTCGCATGCTTTAATATTATATTATTTTTTCAGCTGTTATACATTGTCTCAAGCTGTGAAAGCACACACAGAGAATATAATAAATTTCTCATCAGTCTTTTAGCATTTTATCTCAAAGTAAAAATATGTTGAAGATATGCTGGAATCGACGAAAAAAAAAACTGAAAATATTTCAGGTTTTGAAATTCATGCAATAAAAAATGCATGCAACAAATGAATATCATGCTTTCATACAAAAATAAAGTTGAACAATATTATGATTATTGCTCTAGTGTTTCACTGCTTTATACGGGATTTACTTACATACAAATTTACCTCTTAGCACTTATAAGCAGTCCGTGTCATAACAGGTTACTAAAAAATGTTTTTTTATTTAACTAGAGGAGCGCTTTCGGCTTAATCTGCCATTATCAACTCTTAGATAACGTTTTTAGAACATTGATTCTGGAATCAAAGCGTACAATTTCAATATACAATTTGAATATTTATATATTTTAAATTTAAACTAAAAAAGAACAGAAATTGTACGCTTTGATTCCAGAATCAATGTTCTAAAAACGTTATCTAAGAGTTGATAATGGCAGATTAAGCCGAAAGCGCTCCTCTAGTTAAATAAAAAACATTTTTTAGTAACTTGTTATGACACGGACTGCTTATAAGTGCTAACAGGTAAATTTGTATGTAAATATTATGATTTTGCATCATATGTAAGAAAAATGTCGACAATATTGATATTTTGAATTCATTGCTTATTATACGTAAAAGATATTTTGAATACACAATCGAAATTATTTCTAAAATAATGTTTTTTTTTTTTAATTAAAAACTAATATGATATACTATTATTTAACTCACTTTTTTCAATTTTTTTTACACAATAAAGATTACCAAATGAACTCTCATAACCATGATCGCAGGCACATTTATTTTGAAAACAATAAGAATGGTCAACCAGACACTGTTTAGAATCGCTGCAAGACTGTCCTAGAACAGATCCTGAAATAAGTTATTATTTTTAATTTTTATAACAAATTTTATATTTTTAAATTTTTCTTTTATTTGTATTTTTAAATTTTGATGACTAATAAAAATATATTTAATAATTCTTAATATAGATTTAATCATTAAGATAGCATTTAAAAATTGTTAAACTGAAGAATATTGACTTTTTTTTTATAAATTTCAAATTATTTATATCAATGTAAAAGGAATATTTATAGTGAAATGAAAATTAGTAATTTTATTTTACAAAGGCTGTCTTATTTAACATTAACATATAGTGGATCCGCCGTTTTCGCGGCTTCATTTAATCGCGGTTATGACGGTCCGAAAAAATTAAGTAGAAAATCCAGAAATACAGTAAATATTCATAATTTAAACTCATTTCTCATCACATAGATTATCATGTCAACACAAGAAGAAATTAAATATAGTACAAGCTCTAGTTTCCTCGCAGATTAACAGATGACCAAATCTCGATCTTCAGTATAACCATATTCACATTACTTTTACTATTATAATTAAACTATTTTATTATTTTTATTAAAGTTTTATTGTGCCTAATTTATAAATTAAACTTTATCATTGGTATATACAGTATATCATGTACAGCAGAAGTGTCAAGCTCAGTTCTTACGGAGGGCCATCTAAGGATAACACAATATTAAAAATCCTTTCGATATTGTGTTATCCTTAGATGGCCAGTAAAGGTTAAAGCAATACTTTAGTAAAGGCTGCAGAAAGGTTAAAGCAATAACAAAAAGGCCGCATCTAAAAATTAAATCAGTTGCATTCCCAATTGTTTATATTTTATAACAATAGTTCTACTTTATAGGAGAACAAATTTGGAAAAAATGAGGTACATTCTATATGTAAAAAAATAGATAAAATTAACAAGATACAAAATCTTACATTATTGTTTACGAATTATGACAGTAATTAAATTATGTAAAATATGTAATCGTTAAAAAACTATTTAGTTCCAGTGAGCAGACAGCAATGAAGTGTGGGGTATTTGACATGCTTGATATACAGTATATATGTTCGCTACTATCCGCGGTTTCAGGTATCTGCTGGGGGTTTGGAACCTATTCTCGCTGATACGGGGATTTTATTGTATTAATATTTGCATGGATATTTTCTGTTGTATTAGGTATACTGTATATGGCCAAATTTTGCAAACGATATATATGGCAGTAACCACTTCACAGACTATCACAGCCCGAAAACTTTTTTAACATTTTATTTTATCTGTAACCGCTTTATTTTTGATATGCTTAAAGATCCGAACTTATACAGTGTTACCTCGCAATTTGATGGTCTCGCAAATCGACATTTGAATTTCACGGGCTGGCGCATGTGCATGCAAGGAATTATGTGATGTCATTTGCTATTTAGCAGTTCTCTTTGGGCTGCTTTGGTGTTTGCTCGTGTTGTTTGTGTTAATAACAACTGATGCACAAATTTTTTACTTTCTGAAAAATGCAGGATTGAAAATTATTATTCTTTTGAGTGAAATGTAAGGATGGGTTCAAAGACAACTGAGCAGAGGAATAATTCTGGAAAGAAAAACACTTGATTGGGCATAAAGAAGAAGAAAGAAATTGTTAATAAAGTGCAAAAAGATAGAACAATTAAGTTGTAACTCAAGAGTATGGACTTCCTAGACAATTGTGGCAACATTTTGCTACAGAGAGAGATTATGGATGCTAGGATGTCTGCTGGAAGACTTCATTCCAGCAATCATTAATAAATTATGTGTATTGTGTATAAAATAGTGTATTTTGTAATTTAGTGTGTATGCAATAGCAAAATACATATAGTAAAGAAAATAATATATTGTATCTCTCTCATCTCCCGTTAGGGGAAGTAGGTCGGAAGTCCTACAACGAATTAATCTAATTTCTATAATCTAATATGGGAAATGTCCCGAAATTTGACAGTATTTCTCAATTCGATGGATTTGTGACGAATTATGAGGTATCAGTGTATATTTTATAATTCACGTTTTTAATTTTATGAAAGGTAGAAAATTGAGATTTTTAATGAAGATTGACTATTTGAAATTGATCTACACTTTATTTAATAATAAATACTTCAGAAAATAAAAAAAGAATGAAATATCAGATATACTGGTTCTATATAACTTAAATGTTGCAGTCTTTATACAATGGAAATATTAACTAAAAATTACTTCTCAGAAAAATTATTATTAAAGCTAAAAATAATACTTGTGTTAAATACAGTGGTACCTTGGTTAACGACGGTAATGCATTCCAGGATTACCGTCGTAAACCAAGACCGCGATTCCCCATAGGATTTAATTGAAAATTGATTAATTCGTTCCGGCTCCTTCCCACAATCATAGTAAGTATTTGATATTAAAAATGCAGATAAAACTCATTTAAAATGTCCCAAAAATACAGAAAGTATCATTTATTTATTATATTTGCAATAAAAAAATTAACATTAATAAAATGAATTATTCATGAAAATAGTTTTTAATTATCAATCTTCACTAGAAGGACAATTGGGCTCACTTCGAAGTTTTTTGATAAACGAACCCGTAAACACTGATTAGCAACGATCTTTGAGATTCAACAACTTAGATTTAACGATTATTATACAGATAAGATTTGATTTTGCCTTTTGATGGCGAACGAACAGTGATACGCACTCGCCGATTTCAGCGCTTCTCAAACTTTTCCACTTGGCGACCCCTTTTATCCGAGAAAATATTTTCGCGATTCTGGGTATAGAGATATATAAACTAGGAATACGAATTAAACATTTGCTAAAATTCCTGCGACCCCCAAATTTTGTTACCAGTGCTTCTCAAAGTGTGGGTCGCGACCCACACTTTGAGAAGCACTGATCTATATGAACTGTAGGATCTCGGACAGACGTTTTTTTCCTTCTAATGGAATCCGAAACTACGACGTCACACTACTTACAGGTGTCAAGTACAGTAATATATAACACAAACAAACAATAGAATCAGACTTTGTTCGCAGATAAATAATAATTGTCTAGAAATCGTCTTTAAGAAACTAAAAACTAGTGAACTGATGCACGCGTTTAGAAATCATCTTTAAGAAACTAAAAACTAGTGAACTGTTGCATGTTATCATCTTTAAGAAACTAAAAACTAGTGAACTGTTGCGCGTCTATTATTGAATTAGACTTTGTTCGCAGAATTTAAAATAATAATCGTCTAGAAATACTTAAATCAGACTTTATTTGCAGAATTTAAAATAATAATCGTCTAGAAATCATCTTTAAGAAAACAGAATTTAAAATAATAATCGTCTAGAAATCATCTTTAAGAAACTAAAGCTAATGAACTGATGCATGTCTATTTTTAATTAATTAAATAATTTGTTTACATAATTTAAAATAATAATCGTCTAGAAATCATCTTTAAGAAACTAAAAACTAGTGAACTATTGCATGTCTATTTTAATTAATTAAATAATTTGTTTTCAGTGAACTGTTGCACATATATTTTTAATTAATTAAATAATTTGTTTTCATAAACTGTTGCACGTCTATTTTTAATTAATTAGATCGGAAGAGCGTCGTGTAATAATAATTGTCTAGAAATCATCTTTAAGAAACTAAAAACTAGTGAAATGTTGCCTGTTGCACGCCTATTTTTAATTAATTAAATAATTTGTTTTCATTATTATATGTTAATTATCAATTTGGTTAAATATATTTTTATATTGTTATAATTTTATGAATTTTAATAATGATAATGTCGGAATTGATTGTGATAAAAAAAATAACGATTAACAGCTGTGCTAACGAATTACGTGATGCGATAACGAGCTGTTTTAGAGCTCTATTTTGTTGGAAGTTCACATAATCAGGAGTTGTTTACCAAGACATTTTTTTCCTACAGCCACTCGTCGTTAATCAAGCACGTCGTTATCCTAAGCCGTCGTTAACCAAGGTACCACTGTATTCTATTTTAGAGATATTTTGCGTCTTACAATTTATTAAACTTAAAAGATAAGTATAATGAAGATATTTTTTTCTATCATCAGTCTAAAATGATTGATAAATAATCCGAGTGTGCCAAGACTGGTGCTCAAACGAACAGATCTAACATCTTACCCACAGGGGGCTTACGAAATAATTTTCTATTGCTTAATAAATATTTGTCATTTTAAAAAGTCTCTTAAGGGACTAAATTTAAAGGACTTTTAAAAGACTGACGCTCGAGCTTATTTAAAAAAGAGCTCTAATTTCGATCGTCTTTTCATTTGCGAGAAAACTCGAGCTGACTGGAGCCAGGAACTTTATCTATAAGGCATCATATAAATATTATTAGATGTAAATGAAATTTTATATATATTATTGAGGTTCTCTAGTCTAGAGTAGTCAAGATTACTGAAAATCGATATTGCATCATATTTGCTTGGATATCTATATATCGATTCGATATCTATTATAAATACAGGAATACCTCGATTATCGCGGTTATTGTTGCCACGAAATCTACACCACTCAGTATCTTATCTAAAATAAGATCTACATCAGCAGTCACCATCGAAACCCTCCTTGATGATGGCTAACTGAAAAGAAGTGTGGGATCCAAGGGCTAGGACCTGCTGGAAAATGTCACTTCTCACCCGATCGTAACTTAGCGATCTTGACAATTTTAATGTCGATATCGGGTGAGAGTGGCCTTTGTCCAGCCGGCGCCGAATACCCCGATCTCCACTATCCCCCTTTAACAATAATAAACACCCCGAATTCGAACTGCGCGAGCACTGTGATATCGTGCAGGTGTTCGAGAGGGTGTATGAGTTAATATGACAGAGGTCACGATGTCAACCTCCCGAGAGAAAGGGAGAGAACTTGTTTGTTTGTATTTCACGCGAAAAGACGGGGAATTGGGAAAAATAGAACAGAGTCTGATTTTGTGTTTGGAGGAGAACAGACGTTCCTCGTTTCTGCTCCCGCTATCGATCCAACAGTCGGTGTTCACGAACTTTGCTAGAAAAAGATCGTCACCAGTGCCGAGAATTCTCTTCTGCTCCCATTGCCTTTGGACCCATCCAACGTCCAAGACCCAGGCCATATCATCCACTCTGGTATCCAGCCTACAGAGACTTATAATTGGATCACCAGCGAGATCCAGAGCCGTACTCCGCCGATAGAGAACAGCCGAAGAGCCTTCCGACCGAACTACGTACCAACTTCTGTAAACGAGGTATTTGTCCTCCGACAAATTCTGTCGGTTGTAATACTGTAAATAACTCTCTCCTCAATAAAGGAAGATGTTTGTTTGTGCAAACGTTGTCTCCGAGTCTGTCTGTGTCTAGCATCTCGTTACTCATCCTTATCTTCGCCTCACGCCGCTCATAGGCCATTCGCCTGTCGAGACCTGCTCTTTTGGTAATTTGCGGGCTCTGAGGGCTAGGGCTTCACATTGGTGTCAGAAGTGGGATAGAAGTAATTAATAGA
>AYEL01077237.1:0-29247 GCA_000484575.1 Olivierus martensii
CAGTGTGAAGTTAGCCCCCCAAATTTGTTTTGGCTCTAGGGGCCAAACGGTGGGGGTGCAAACGAAATTATTAAAAGTGCAAAAGGTGCTAACGAGGTGCAAACGAATGCAAAAGAAAAAATTTAAAAATTCAAAAGTGGGGGGGCCAACTTCACACCGGTATTATTTACTCTGTTATCATTTATTTTATGTATCCTAGATTTATTAACATTTTAAAAATATATTGTAAACTTTTCAATAATTAATTAATAAATCATCTATCTTTATTAGTTAGTTAGTGAAAGAAATATAATAAATATATAAATCTTATATCATGATATAAGGATTTATAACTTAAAAATTTTTAATTTTCAAAACAATTTTTCCAAAAACAGGAAAAATTATTAAAGACCTACTTAACGAATTTACATATTAGATGAACTTATTAATCTATAAAAGCATTAGAAGAAAAACTATATAAAAGGAATGGATAATTTTATAAAGTAGAGTACAGATATTTTATAAAAATATTTATGAACTGTAATGAAAAATAAATCTAATTAAAGAAAATAGTGATTTTTTTTCTTTCATAGTAAGGATTTCTTTTATTGATACTATCCAATAGTTTACGATAATAATTTTTATAGAGTAACAAGCAGCAGTCCTTGCTTCTTGTTATCTGAAGTTCTGTTCTTAAATCAAGCAAAATATGAGTGGAGTTTATATTTGGCGAGAAACTCTGAAGAGAAACTGAAATAGAAAATTTTCATTATGCATGAATATAATGCTTAATTTATGAAAATGGTTCTATAAAACATTAAATAACTACGAAATTAGCATTGAGTTGTGTAAAAAATAATAAAAACTTGATTTTTCTTAAATTCACCCATTTATCACTTATGCCAACTTCACACGGGTTGATGCAACATCAGTTCTTTCAGTTTGGATTCCACATAAGGTTGATTTTTTTCTTAGTAATGATAAATCTTTTAACAATGTTTCGTATTATTTGTCGGAAACCGAAATCGATAGTACTCCAAGCAACAAAACATAAATATTTATATCAAACGATAAATATGCCAGTGTAGCATCCCGTACACAACAAAATAGCGCTTCGCCTAGAAACGTTTCTCGTTTATTCAAAGCAGGATACAAGTAGAATACACTTATAGTTTGAAATCAAAATGAAATGGCTACAACCATTAAGGAACATAAGAAACAAGTTTTTCTAGCTGTATTGCTACCTTCTTTCATATTCTGGTCAAAATATTTTATATTTCTCAGCTGAATTTGCAGATCCACTTTTACATTTTAAAGAAATGTAATAATAAAAGAATATGGTAGCTATATAAAAAACTAAAATAAGCCATTCCTGTTTTGATTATCGAGGATCCTTCGAGTATTTATGAGGAGTTGCCCCCATAAAATACATTAAACAAATTGAATATACTCAACTTTCAGCACTTTAACAATAAAAAAGAAGGACTATTATTTTGATAGTTACAAGTTGAACAAAGATCTATCTAAAATCAGTATATCAAAGCAAATGATTTGTAGGGCGAGGAAGCAAATTTCTTTCATATTGGTTAATAACAGGATTTCTATGGCTTTCAGACTACTATCCAATTTTCAATTATAGGCATATATTTAAAAACCAATTTTTCGTTAGGTTAGAAACTAAGAAAACAAGTACTTTTTCTTTTTCTTAATTTTTAAAAAGTAAGATTGACGATAATTACTTTGACGTTCTTTAAAACGCACTGAAATCACTCTAAGATCATTTTAGAGAAGATCATTTATTAATGGATATTTATTTTATGATAAAAGAATTTTAAGTGTAAAGATAAATGCATTATGAGACAGATATAAAATCTCTACAATATGCCGATCTCATAAAAATTTAATGAAATCTGATATTTAATGATTCTAATGAATATATCTATGGATTTGCAATGAAATCCATAAATGCATTCTTTTCCTGCTTTTTTCAAATATATTGTAATCTATCCTAGTTTTGACTTAACCTCAGTGTTTTCCAAACTATAGGGCTATTGCAAGGGAGGGCAGAAGAATTAACAAAAACGTCATTTTTTGAGACAAATATATTCAAATTGTTATGGGAAAAAATGAATCGGCAAAAGGGTTATAAATCCAAGTACCCAGAAACTTTCTGCTGTAGCTGTTTTAAAGACAAAATATCAATCTCAAACTGTTTAGTGGTTGAAAAAGAATTTCGACTAGCGATATCTTCAATGACATCCTAATTTGAGAGAATTTGTGCTGAAAAACAAGCCCACCCATCGCATTAATTAAATATTATGCTGTATTAAACATGTACTCTATTTTTTACCATAACAAATATATATATATATTTTTTTATGTATAAAACTTTATTTATACAAAATATGATATATTGTTTTGCAGTATTAAGTTGTATGTAGAAAGTATTTATAAAATTAGAATATTATGAAAATGAAGGGCGTACCAATATTTTTATGAAAAAAGGGGGCGCAGACACAGAAAGTTTGGAAACCACTTACCTAACTGCTAAGCCATAAACTAAAAACTTCTGATAAAATTAATCGTTATTTTAATAATTTTATGTATATTAAACGAATGTACCCATGTTTCATTTTCATTAGTCATTTTCTGTCCGATTTTTAATTATTATCATTTATTTTTGTGTCAAATATTAATGAATTTCGCAATTTATTTCATGGTATTTCCCAAATAAAATTAAATATGCATTGTTAAGAACTGAAAAAAAGGAAAACTTCGAATGAAGATTTCAGCAATATCAAGCAGTTCTCTTTGTTTAAAGCTGGAATGTGCTGTACCTTTGGTATGATTTCCCTGCAGATATACGATTACAAGCGGGAAAACTATCTTATACCGAGGAACATTATTTGTGGAAAAGAATGCTTCAGGTTCTAAGTTGAGATTCGGATAAAGAAGAACATAGAATTCTAGGCTGTTCTTTATAATTAAGGTTATTAGAATAAGACATAATAAAACCGAATTTTTAAAATATCCATTATCATATAAGAGTATTGTTACATACTTCGATATTCAATCTGATATAGCAGACTAAAATTTTTCTTTATAAATATGGAAAATTATGAAACTCGAATTAAATTAGATAATTTAAAATATTGATAGGTATAATACATAGTAATAGAGTAAATAAGATAAATAATCAATATAATGCATTAAGGCATAATACAGTGTAGAAAGGTCTATTATGAATTTATCATCATCAACTTTCCAATCAAGTGGTAAGATTTCAATCGTTCTATAATTAAAATTTTTTCTTATCGGTTTTTACTTAGAGAGTTGACAAAATGAGTTTATTACTATTTTTTTATTTTGAAAGAATTAGCTCAAATTTATCGGGAATGTACTCTATTACAATTTTTTAGACCATTTGTTCGAGTTATGTTTTATTCTCTACGATAAGCTGCAACCAAACTTACATTTTGTTGTTGTTTACGGAATCAAATTTTATTGATGAGAATGTTTAGTCTTTTATCTTCGTTTTTGAAGCTATACAAAAAGGCAGAAAGAGCAATAAATTGAAATCCTCTGCTTATGAGATAATGATGTGATTTTATAGCAAAGAAATTATCACAATTTCAATAACAAACAAGAACTAAAGATTATTTTATCATGTTAAATGAAATGAAACCTTTCTGATTTCTTTATAATATAACTACAGTTTATACTGTATTGTGGAACTTCGGGAGGTTGCGGAGCGGTACAATATCAGGATGTTCTGACACCATTTTAGTATCGCGTGTGATACTAAACAAACAGGCGTGAGCCTACGATGCGGTATGGAGCTGAGTAAAGACGGGAGAATGAACTCTGCTTGCTACTTATGACTCAGAGACTACGGTGTAAAAACCAAAACTCCATTTATTGAGAGAGATTCTTTACAAACTGCGATGATAGGCTTAACGTCGACGAGGAGTGGGAGGATAAATACCTGTGGTTATTTTGATGATCACTAGGTTGTCTTATAGACAAAACACACTACACAGTCTTTAGTCCACAATTTCAGTCTGTAATTCTTTAAAATTCACACACAAAATGCACGGAAACACTCACTATAGGATTATCAAATAATAATTGTCTTGTTGGCTATTTTGGAGCCCTCGTAGTTGACGATGGATAGCTGATGGATTTGGAGTCTTTCGTAAGGGTAAGGGTAGTCTTCAGATACTGTATTACATCTAGTTGAACTCTGGGATTTAGGTATTTCTTTCTCTCTGTTTGTCGTCGAGAGAAAACTCTCTCTGTTCGTCGTCGAGGGAAGACTCCTTCCTCCGCTTTTATATCGACAAAAATCTATATGTGCGGATAACGGGTTTCTTACTGAAAAAGGACATGAACATCGATGGACATGATAATCAAAAAGACGATCTTACGTGTAGATTTTCCGTGTCGAACTGATTTCTGATTTTCTTTTTACTCTTTTTTAGAATTGAAAGATTTAGTTAAACTTTTGCTTTCCATTTTGGAAGTGAGTTTACAAAATCATGATTTCATTATTAATAAGAAAACAAATATTTTAATAAAATTATAATGGCAGTAAGTCCATTCGGACCTATTTTAGGGCTGGTACAGGGGTCGGATCCTCACAGTATGTATAATATTATTAATAAAACCAACTATTTCAAATTAATTTTTTGAAAGATTCTGTATAATCTGAACTTTTCAGCAATTCGATACAGCCTCAGTTTCGTTTATTTGAGATTATGAATATGTAAAATCCGAGAAATAAAAATTATGTACGAAAATATTTAAAGAAAATCAGAGTAATAACTGTCACTGAAATGTAATAAGATTTGGTACAGTTCAACATAAACATACTTTTAAAAGAAACTTTTCTCAGCATCTCACAATCAATATCCGTTATAAATCCGTTTTTTGTTTTTTTTTTTTTTTTTTTAAATCTACTCAGAAAATAAACAACTTTTCAGATAAAAGCAAACATTTTATTCAGAAACATTTTCGATTATATTGGTAACTTGCTTATCTTCGGTTAAATCATTTACAGTATTTTATTTTTATAAATGTTTGAAGCGAAAATGACAAACATTCAATGTAATCTAAATTCTGGTTAAAATATTTTTTGACGAGTTGTTATTTTCATTATCCATCTTACAATCATCTGACTGGAAAAATGTCACAGAAGGAATACTTTTTATCTTTACAGTAAAGCCATTTTATTTATTTAATAACGCATAAAATATTCTCCAATTAAAATGAAAAATTGCAGAAATAAATGTTTTATTTTACTGTAAATAGGGTTTGTCTTTGAATTCAGTCCAGGCTACTATCCATTACTATTGAAGTATGGATTCGTCTTAACGGTTCACACCTCTGTGCCAGTTAACGACACATTTTTAAAATTTATATTACTACTATCAAATATTAAATAAATGAGAAAATGTTTATTATCTACCAATAAATATCAAATATCATATTAGAATAAAGGATCCAAATTATTTTAATCTAAATTTTGAAGTTTTCAAAGTACAGTATATAATTTTGAAATAATTATGAAAAGTTTTTTTTTTAAAATATCATTTTTTTCTTTTTGAAATATAAAAAAATCAATTGTTTTTAAAATAACATAAATCATAAATTTGCATATTAAATGAAGTTCTTGATGACTTTCAATGGTTGAACTTTCCAAAGCATATTCTAATCACTTATAATGAGTACCAACTCTAACTTTAGGATTATAAAAATTATACTGTAATAATAAAGATTTAATTTCTTTCTATATTTATTAAACATTTTATTGTTTATACTATAAATAATAATAATATTTTTTTTTACATAATGATCTGAAATCTAGAAAACCTTTGTCTCAAGCTTTCTGGATAGCAGATCCATGCATTATTATTTTATTTGTATTAGACATATAAACTTTAAGAAATATATTGAAAAAAATACAATAAAAAGCATTTACATCTCATAATCAATTAGTATAGAATGATTTATATTTTACTCACGCCTAATTTATTTTATCAATTAAAATTTATAAAAGTGAAATAGTTAGGTCAAACGATCTATAAATGAAGACATTTTATTTATTGAAGAGCAAAATTAACGATATAAGATATCTAAAATTTAAACTTGGTTTTACAATGATTAAATTAACAATACTGTAGATATGAAAAATTTAATAACTGAAATGAAATCAATTGTTGGGAAAAAAATAACATTGCACATATTTAAAACCAAAAAATTTATAAATAAATTCAGTATTGTATTATGTTATTTCACCTATCAGTAGCCAATAAAACGCTAACATGTTGGTTACCTGTTATAAAATCAATCTTAAGCTTTTGTCAGGCATCCATTATTTTTCAATTTTAAATCGGTTAAATGAGAATATTTTATGAAATTGTAGGAAATAATAATAATAAAACATGAGTGGAAAAGATTAAACATATATGAATATACAAAAATTCTGTTTGAATTTTAATTAAAAAATTAAATCTTCATCTGATTTATATCGAATTAAGCAAACTTGTTACCATCGTGTTTCGTAATGCCATCTTCTGGCAGCGATTCGCAATATCACCTGCAGGGAATCATTCTTTTGCATCGCCGACAGCAGAAACAATATTGATAGAGAATGATATTTTTATTGGAAAACAGAAATTTTATTCTCTGTCAATATTGAACTAACCACGTTGTTATTTACATGCATCAGAGCATTATATAATATACTATATTGACTAGATGAATCTGCTTTAATCTTTCCCATAAACGATCACGATATCTATTTATAAACATCAACTTTTTCTATCATTAAATACTGTATATGTCATTTAAAAATGCATATAAATTTAAATTTTTAATATGTAATAAATATTACAGATCACATTATCTACCAATTAAAATATAGTGCAAAATTCAGATATAAGCTTGGTTATACGCTTAAATGTTTTACTCAATTTTGGAACGTCCCATGGATCCAATATACTGTAGATTTTTCGAGCGGTACAAATGGTACAATAACTTACATTAATTCGCTTGTCTACTTTGGAATTAAAACGGCGTTGACAGCAACTATATATTTAGTAGATGCTAAATGCATGTTGCATCTGTGTCTCTGTGTATGTACCAAAAATATATCATCACGGAAATAAAATCCTAATTTTCTAAGAAATATTTATATAAATTGAGATAGATTATTGACAATTTTTCTCTTCAGATAAATTAGTTTCAAAAATTAATCATAGATGGTGGTAATTTAGGAAAACTTGTTTCAAATTATTAAATTCTATTTAGGCCAAGGACTGAATTTTAATTTTTTTAATTTTTTTAAATGTCCGAATTAGGTTTAATTGGATGAAAATTTTTGCGAACAATAAAACAAGTCTGTTACGCCATGGATGGTTTACGCCGCTTTTCAAACGGAGGTTCTTTTGTGTCAACAGATGACGCCACTTTCCATTCTGTAAGAATACTAACAACCACGATACATTTAGACACGGTATGACTATGCGCATACCTCCTACGTAATGTGTCGTCATGTGACGTCAACCTACAACTTCTTCGAATGTCACTGGTCTTCCATCTATCTTTCCATTGCGCCAACGACGGAAAACCTTTCTGGTGACGTTTTCATTGCGTAAACCCGCAATGAATCGATCGCGAATGCGCCAATCGGGTGCAGCATAGCAACCGCAACGTCGGCTCAATTTTTCCAGTCTTTTGGCGAATTCTCTGAACGATTCATTTTCTTCTCTAACTGCTTGTTCCAAATCTATTACGGCAACTAAATCTACCATTATTGTTTTAAAAATGATTTCGTACCTTTTACTTTATAATACTTATTATTGGATTGCTTTCTGATGAACTCCGAAGTAATAATAATTCTCCTCAGGCTGATTTTCTGTAGCATATGAGATCAAATTTTATAAATGAAGGTTAATAATTATTCCTTCTACGTGTTCTTGTCCTCCGTTTCTTAAAAGCAATAATATCCTTCTTAAATATATCTTATGTTTTTAGTCGTATTTTCCTTTATTTTCTTTCTTTGACACACTAAAAAAGTTCTTTTTAAATCACTTCTATACCGACGAAATGGTTACGATAAGAGAAGAAAATCACAAAAGAATTACGGTCGGCAATGTGTTCAACGCTGATTGGTTGTTTATGATCACCAATATAGCATGACATCATTGGTTACGTTCTTCATATCACGCAGGCGCGACCACGTTATATAACATACTTTGTCGGTTAATTTTCAACAAAGACTACAATCCAATTCCGTCTGCTAATAATTTATTGTAGTTCCATGGAAATTCACCTAACTCTACTGAGTATTAATAGGAATATTTTACATACAATATATCACAACTGAATATTTATATCAATTCGAACACACATTGAAATCACAGGACGTGGGGTCGTTCTAGTGTCTAGGCCTCGATGCTTCACTAGGACACACACATGGCATTGAAATCACGATACACTTAGACACGGTATGCCTATGCGCATACCTCCTACGTAATGTGTCGTCTTTTGGCCATACCATCCAATACAGTTTATTTTAAACTTGATGTACATAAATATTAGCGTCATCCACACGATACTGACCTTGTGAGAAAGAATGAAAAAATTTCTGTTTATCAGCTAAAGTGGCGCCACTATTTGGTAGTAGTCTAAACAAGTTTATAAATCACTCAGCTCACCTATTTTGAAATTAAGCACATCTTAATAATTTTATATTCTATTTGGAACAATTCAAATTTTCTTGCATAAAGTGAGACTTTATTAAGATATTTTATATATTACATCTTAAAAAGCCGTATGAAACGCAACCTCACTGAATCTACTATTTAATATTCATTTTAATTTAAGTTGTAATTTAATATAAAGAACATTGATATTTTAAAATTACGAAGCTTGCTGACAATATTTTTAATCAAGTAATTTATCAAAACTGAACGAAAGATTTCAAGTGAAATTTATGAAAGAGACTGTATGGATCATGTAATGCACTTTTTTTTGTAGCTATAAAAGAATCTGTGTGTATTATCTCAAAAGTGCTAATTTTGAGAAATATATTTATGATATATATATATACATAATGGTTTGTGAAGGACTAAAATATTTGTTTAGATAAATTAATAACCTAATGAAACATACTAAACCATATATGATAAAATTTAAATAATAAAACAAACTACAGTGCATTCCATTTAATTGGGACACATTGGGACTAAGCCATTTTGGCCTAATTAAGCAGCTGTCCCAATTAAACAAAGTAATAATAAATTCTAAAAAAATATTCCTACATGACTAAAGAAAAATCTTGACTAAAACCAAAAAATTTATTGAATAAAAACTGGTAAAATAAAATATGTAATTCTTAGGTAAATAAATAATTATTAAGTACCTATTTTAATGATTTATTAAAATAGATACCTAATTATTAGCTTTTTACCGATCTCCTCTGTCTTTGTCTTCAACACTGGACTGCTGATATTCATGCCTCACCTGCTAATTATAGAAAATCATTGATCTAATGCTTCTTCGATTTCTGGATCCTTTCCATCATGCTTTCTTTTGGATGTTCCTGGAATTTCTTTCTGTAATGCCCACTCCTCATACAGTTGATTTTCTTGTTGTAGGAGATGATAAAATTTAAAACAATATTTCATTTAATTTTACTAATTTTGTATTTAATTTAAAAAGTTAATAAAATCAATTTCCAAATAGTTTGTTTAATATTTTGTTTTATTTATAATTTATTTACTTATTTAAACAATTTCATATTAAAATTATTATTTAGTTACAGAAGAATTTAAAACATTTGTATTTATTAGTTATGTTTTATGAACTTAGAGAGACATTATAGTCAATTTGATGTCATAGATTATATCCAAAGCTTATAAGCATACATTATTATGAAATGTGGCTAAATATATTTAAATATTTATTTATTTTTAAAGATAACTAATGTAAAATACTTGTCTATAGGCATGGCAGTAATTTTTGAATAATCCTAAATTTTACTGAAACATTACTTTTTCTCATAAAACAGTCTTCCATAAATAACCAATAATCTAATTAATTGCAATAGCAAATATTAATCTGAACATTAATTAATTAAATGTATCTGATTGAACAGAAAATTCTCGCACTTTTGGATGCATTTTATTTAGCCAAGAAAATTTTATGTACAGAACTGACTTCAATCATCAATGTAATCACTGTTGTTGTTGACCACTTCCTGCCAATGCTTATGCAAGGAATGGATGCCATCTCAATAAAACTCTGGTGGCTGCAACTTGAAGAAGTTGGTCAGGCTGGCCTCCAAGTCAGCTTCATTGTTGAACTCCTTGCCAGCCAGGTGACAGTCAAGCATGGCGAACAGGTGGTAATCGGAAGGTGCAATGTCAGGGCTATACGGCGGGTAGGGCAAGACCTCCCAGTTCAGGTCCAGTAGCTTCTGGCGGGTCTGCCTAGTCATATATGGTCGTGCGTTGTCAGGATGGTGTTCTGGTGTTTCGGGCAGGTCTCTGCCAGTTTCTGCTGCAGACAGTCAAGTTGTTCACAGTAGAAAGTTGCGTTGATGGTTGTATTTTGTGGCAGCAAATCGAACATGATGATTCCTTTAGAATCCCAGAAGACAGAGAGGGTCGGTCTTCGAGGTCCTGATCTCCACTTTTGAAGTGTTTGTACCAATCGTATGCAGTTCTTCTGGCGACAGTGTCCGGGCCGAACGCAGCATTGATGTCGGTGATAGAATTGGCTGCTTTTTTGTTGGAACGATTGTCATAAATAAGGAGCAGGCAAACTTACTCTTTGGTTAGCGAATATTAGTTGGTCATGGTAAAGTATATTGAGAGGACTGGATTTGGTATTTTCTTATAGCACATACCCCGAGCTGTTTATATACTACCATGGAACATTCTAGTGTGTTTCATAAAAAAGTTGTTCTAGAAAGTTCCAAAAAGTGCAAGAACTTTCTGTTCAATCAGATATTAATATATAAGAATCAAGACAAAGATTGTATATAATAATAGGAATTAATGATAAATTGTTGAAATCTTTAATATTAAATTGCAAATTTTAATGAAATTAAAGATTCCATGAAAATTTCACAAATTTAATATATATATAAGTAGCATAATTTATTCTTTGTATATTTAATTATCATAAAATTTAATTACTATCAAATCAAATAAAAATTTTGCATATTTGCCATATAAATCAATATTTAATTTATGATTAAATTTGTGAAATTTTCATGATTAAAGAAAAGAATTAATCATGTTTTTTGAATATTTAATATATAAAAAGATTATTATTTTAAACATTCTTGTAATAAATTATACAGTGGGTGATCAGTTAACAAACTGTTTGGATAACAAACACTTCGCAAAAGATTTTTATGTTCGGATAACGAACACTTCACAGAACAAACGAGACCCATGGACAGACGGAATGATAGTTGCCAGATGATCACATGGTAAAGTTGTGGCATACCATCCTGGAGGATCAGGGACCCACTTCTCCATTCAGGAGGGATCTGGGCCCGGCCTGTTGAACTTCATTCTTCTACTATCTGGTTGATCCCATGGCTCATCACAGGCTGGGTGTTGGCCAGCCTGTGATGAGCTCTATAAGTAGCCACCGCCAGATAAAAATATCTCACAAGGATATGGTGACTTAACTAACCTAACAGAATGACAAATGGTCTTGCGAGTTTGTGGAGATATGGGTAAGGATGGGAGAACAGTAGTTTTTCCCAATTACAATGAACTCGGAGACCACTTAAAACAAATCAAAGATTTATTAAAGAAGGTAAGAGAGAGATTTTCTTAAACAAATCAAAGATTTATTAAAGAAGGTAAGAGAGAGATTTTACAATATTTATCTTAGAATGCACCCATACCAAGATGAGGTCAATAGGCTTGGGATCTCTACCACGACAATGCTATTAATCATTTCCAAAAAATCCTGAAGAAGAAGAGAGACGACAATGCTATTAATCACTTCCAAAAAATCCTGAAGAAGAGAGAAACTATCCCGACAGTGCTATTAATCACTTCCGAAAAATCCTGAAGGAGAGAGAAAATCACTACAATGCTATTAATCACTTCCGAAAAATCCTGAAGGAGAGAGAAAAGCGCGATGCTATTAATCACTTCCGAAAAATCCTGAAGGAGAGAGAAAAGCATGACATTGGACAGATTCTTTAACAGAAAATAAACAGAATAGATTAAAATGCAAGACTATGTATGTATATATTATGATTATTACATATAAATAAACTTAGCAAGAAATTATATAATTTTTTATTTATTTTTTTAGGTCCCCAGAACAAATTAATCAAATTCCCATAAAAACCTATGTTAAATCGATGATTGGTTAACGAACAATTCAGATAACAAACATTATCTTAGAACGGATTATGTTCATTAACCGATCACCCACTGTATAGGTAATAAAAATTCTTAATATGAAATGTTAGATGTAATCAGATTTTATGTGATTTAATTATTTGTATATAGCATTTCATTTGATTATAATTTTAACATATATATTATTTTCAGTTATAAGATTTTTATTCTCTAACAGCATATTTTAATTTCCAATAATTTTGTTTGTACAAATTATAATACAAATATAGCCTAATTATTAATAATTGTATCTTGCTATTCTTTGTTATTTTTTTAGTTAGAAGAAAAACTCAAGATAAAAAAATTAACACTTAAGCAGAAATAATTTTAAAAAATTTATTCATGCTTAGGTCCTGATTTTCTCTGAGTTTTTTCTAATGTAGTTTTTCTTTTGACAAAGACTATATGTTCAATATCTATATCTTCTATATACAATTGTGTTAGTTATTTGCTGTATTTTGTATCTAGTTAAGTTGCATGTACACAGGTATTATTTGCAAACAATCTGAGAATATCTTCATTAGTCAAAAATTAAAAACATAACTATAAAATAAAAATATAAAAATATTTACTGCTGCTTTTTAATTTATATTTTAAATTAATGCTAAGAAATATAGTTATTTTAGAATGATTAATAACTCAAATATATTAAATATTAATTTAATAATCGTTTTTATAGTAGTAAAAGAATTACTATTATAAACACAGCATTTATAATTAACTTCTATTAATAATAAAATATATTTTTGATTAACCTTTAAAACTTTTTTTCTACGGGTAAATTTGTTTATAACGAAAATCCATGATTTATTGAAAAAGTAAAATTAATATTTGAATGGCATTAAAATTTCACACAAATATTATGTTATATAAATCAGTTTTTAGAACAAAATATATTTATTAAATTGCTTATACCTATCTGCAATAAATCCTAAAACGATAGATCCAAGGCATGTTCCTATATAGAATATAGTTTGGACTGTATATGGTAATCTTTTATCATCACAAACCCAATTAAGCTAAAAAAATTTTTAAGAGAATAAAATTATATAAGCTTGTTATTTTTTTTAATTCTTACATGAATTTAAATTTTCATACCTCTGTTGCTATTGTTGGATATATCTGACTAAAATTATAAGTCCAACCATATTGGCATGGTATAAGTGATTTATTTAAGTGATCGGAAAATTCGTCCTGAAATAAAGTTTGGTTAATATCATACATATAACAACTCCGAAGTGATTCGTCCTTTGGCATGGACTGGTTCCAATACATAACATTTGCAGGAACATAGCACCGATGTTCAGGCACCAATATAATAAAAAATTGTGTAAGATAAATTAAAGCACAAAATGCAGCAGATGGAATAACTAAAACACCACACAGGAGTTTTTGATACACACCAAAATCGCCGACTTTCTGTAAAGCGATATTAAAATCCATAACATTACAGCTCCGATAAGTGCTGGAGCACTCGTTTTTAATAGCATCAGTCACGTGATTAACCGGCTTATGACGTATTTCCGATAGAGCACGTGCAAACTTCCCTCTCCCGAGCCTCACTATCATGCTAATAATAGTAAATTGTAATTTAGCGCGATTAAATTTCTACACATCTTCAGTATTTCTTATTACTAGCATTAATTATTATTTAAACGATATCTTGATGCCACGTTAAAACAAATCGGAGTATAAAAAAATTTTAATTTTATAAAAAACTTAACTTTTATATAAAAAAAATTATTATGGATTTTTTTTTTATATTATTTCATTCATTATAATAAATTTAGATAATGGTAGATGTATAGCTTTACCTGTATTTTATATTAAATAAATCATAGAACATCAAATACATAGACAGGCTTCGTTTGTTTTCCTTTTCATTATCTTTGATACGGAAGTTTTTGAAAATTTCACTTAAGATAAATATTTTGTCATTAAATAATCAAAATTATCTTTGCAATCAAATTTTCTGAAGTGATGATGGAAAGTATAAACATTAACATTTGATAATACTTTATACACTATTTCATAATTTAGAAATAGTAAATAATGCTTTTTTCCCGCTTTAAAATATTACAAAAAGTAATTTTTAGAAATTCGATCGTATTCCTAGGATGTTTAATAAATTTTTATAGTCAACTTAACATCCGAATAAAAAATATATTTTTAGAATTTACGGTTATCAGAATCATTTATTTATTTATTTTAACAAGCAATCTTTGTATAATTTTCTTAAATAATTTATTAAAGGAATCTTTAATAATGCGACATTTAAATCGTGTTTAAATAAATAATAATAATAATAAGTAAGATGTACTCTAACAATAAAACAGGAAAATAATTCTAAAAACAAATTACGTAATGATTAATTGTGATAGAGCGAATTAATTATAGCACTTCGACTGGTTTCATTATAGCTGAGGGTTGTATATGTATACGAAATAAAATAATTTCCACAATCTTTCAATTTCATTAAAATATAAATTTTGCACATAGGATAAAACTAAATTCAGAATATGAAATTTAGTTATTTATATTCATTTTCTCTCTTTTTCATTAACAAAAAAATACATATTTCCATTTAAAGTTTAAAATTGCTTACGCGTCTTCATTACACATTGATAAAAAGAACAAAGTTTGATATAATGGCCTAACTATTTTTCTTTTATAATTTATAAATATATAAAATTAATAACCAATTTATCATTATTATTTTAAAATATTTTTTTTTATTTTATAAAAATTGTTATTCATAACTCACGTAAATATTCATAAACCAATATCTATATTATGATTTCATATACAGTATACACATGAAAGAATAAGCATATTATTAATAACTTTTATTGCACACAATATGGAAGACTATTAAATTCCAATATATATCATCAAGAATTACATATTTCTAAAGAATATTAAATAAAATTCATATTTTTGAAAATTAACAATTATTCTTTTCAAATTAATATTTCAGTAATTTTACATGAAGCTCAAAAAATTACATATTAAAAATTCTAGATTTTGATATTTAAGTTTTTAAAATAATAATGTAAACATTAAATTAGAAATTATCAAATAAATTTTTTGATAAAATAAAATTTAAAAATTTTAGTCCTTAAAATTATAGTGATTATATAGTATGAATACTTTTGTGTGCAGATAAATAACCTTAACTATTAATATATATAATTGAAGTTATAAATATATGAATGAAATAGCAAAAACAAAATTTTTAAAATACCAGGAATATATTTAATATTTAAATATACAGAAATTTATGTATTCAGACATATATGAATTCTTCTTTTTTTAATGAACACTTTCATTGATTGCAGACACTTCCATTTATATAAAATTTAACATTCTGACAATATTTAAATATTGTTTTAATCTTTTTAAATTTACATTATGTTCTTAATGTAAAATTTATACTTTTAGTATATTCTGTATTTTGATTTATACAATAAGATCAATTTTAAATCAATTTATTCTTCTACAGGGAGTTCAGAAAGTAACTTGGCACCAATATATTTAAATCATAGTAATATAGGTGCATAGTTACTTTCTGAACACCTTGTATTAAAACTCAAAATTATTTGTACATAATCTTCAATCAGACTATTATTAAAACCATTTAATGAAAATCACAATAAATATCTAGCTGATAGTAGATTAGGCACAAATTTATAGTTTTTAGATATTTAGTAACTTGGTGAATTTTGAATGAAAACACTTTTTACTTAATAAGATACTGTATCTGATGGTCCCATACAGTCTGAATTGCTTCTATTTTCTTTATAACATTTTTATTTAAGAATATGGTCTACAGTATATTAATATGGAATAGCTATTATAAGGCACAATTTTTTGTTTTTAAATATCTATGTCAAAAGTCAAAAATGTTAAATTTGTTGCTTTATACCCCTAAACATTTGTATAGATATTGTATATAAAACAATTCAACATTTCTTAATTGATTTTCTTTTCCGATAATTTTGTATGAAGTTTACATAAATCTTGTTCAAATAAATCAAATACGAGGGTGCCTTTTTCATCAAACCAACTACTAACTGATTTTTCTAAAGATGATTCTTGTGATTTTTTTGAACCACCATTTGTATATAGCATACTTAAATTGTACTTGTCATCAAATCTGTAAATATAAAAAACAAGTTTTAATTAATATATTAAATCAAGTAAAATAAAATAATTCAAACTAGTTACAGCAGGGAATCTCTAATCCATTTCATATATTAGCTTTTAGCTATTTGAATTTTAGTTATCTAATCATGTACTTTATTCATATAATCATATCCATAATAAAATATAATATTTATATTTTTATGGAACATAAATTATCACTTCACTATCAAGTCCAAAGATATGTTTAAAATTTATAATAATGGTTTTTAAAACCGTGGCAATTTAAAAATCCGTATCATTTTTCTTTGAACAAAAAAGATTTAACTAAAGTTAAAGATTATCTCATTGATTAAAAAATATGAATAAGTAGATCCATTATGTCAAAGATTCATATTTGAATTTGTATTCATCATCTTGTATGAATGTTCTAATGGAACATAATTCACATTTTTACCACATTGTCAAGAATATAAATCTAACTTTTTAATAAATTATTACAGTAGCTTAAAATCTGCAAAAACTATTTTAAATATGGTCAACCTCAGTTTACAAGGCCAATATAAGAAACCCAAATTTTACAAGAAATATAACTTTTATCAAAAGTTTGATTTATGAACTTTACCCCATTTTTATGAGAAATTTATAATGAGCAACTATTTTAAAAGTGGATTAAAGCATGCCTTTTTAATGCAGAAGGAATATAACTGGTATCAATATCTCATCTGTCCTGTTTTACACTATATAGACTCCTCATATATTGATTTCAAATGGGAAACAGATTTGATTCTGAATCCCTATGATTGAAATAGAAAGCATATTCACTTGACTAATGCAACCAATCACATGATGGGATTGGTCGTAAAATAATGAATGGAGGTTCAAAACTAAATCCAATCAGAAAAAAATCTGGTGTGTGCTGGAATTGAATCTGGATTCTCTTAAGTTATAAAATAATATTTTATAATGGAGTCACCCAGCAGACAAATAATGTTCTTTTGGAATTCTCTAAACATTACAAAATGCATTTCATTGAATTCAAATTCTTTTATGTTATGTTTTCTTTGTTTTTTAACAAAACAGTCTTTATCTTATTATAGAATTTATTTTCATTCAATGCTTGTACTGAATTATTGTGGTTAATGTTTTTTTGCAAAAAATATCTTATGAAATTATTAAACCATACAGTATTTTTGGAAACATTTTTAGTCTTTCCAATTTTTATATTACTTTCTAATCAAAGACTAACAAACAGCACTAAACCAGTGCCATCATAACCTACCCACACCCTGGTGGATCAACTGGAAGGTTGAAAATCTGTTCAGCCAACCAGGAACCAATTCTGAAAAATCTGGTGTGGAACCTAAAACTGAACTTAGATCCTCCACGTAACAATAGCATGATAGTCTGTATGAATGGAAGTTTATATAATGTTTCCATGTTGGCTATTTCAACATGGTCTCTAAAAAAACTAAATTATTTATTTTATAATACTTAATGCTAATTATAAAAGTTATTTTGTCATCATTTATATTGTAAAGAAAAAAAACAATGAATTTTGTTCCATTATGTTTTGGCATTTTTTATAATCGAGGCGAGTATCTAATTGTATAAATGTTCTTGTACAAGAATTAGATGAATTGTTATAAAAGTAGCCAATAGAATGTAATTTTCTTGTGGGATGAGTGTTTTCTTTTTTTATTGAAATTTTTGCTACTGTCATGAGGAGATTTCATCTGATCACATTTGCAAATGTAAAACAAAAGAATCTAGTGATGGATGCCTTATGCTTTTACCTCCTTTGTACAATGTTGTAATAAAATATATATAAACTGGAGATAGTAAAAAAAATTGCTTAAATAAAGCTTTGTTTACATTTTTGTAAGTTTTGAGTCCAATAAATTTATATTTTGTTTTAAATTGTTTGAGAATTTATTCAATTTATTAGTGTAAGTTTCTAACATTGTTTTGTCATTTTAGAAAAATGACAAAACCGGCATCAAAAAGGGCTTGACCATTGGGCTCTGATGTGTCACATAATGTATCCAATAGTTCGCAGGCCACCGCCAGAGTGCACTGTCTACCACCCAAAGCAGTCCTACCAAAATAAATTACAGTAAAACTTGTTCAAAGCGGAAATGTAAGGGACCAAAAATTTTTTCCAAATTGGACAAGTTTCCACATTATGAAAATGGCTTATTAAGCCTTCTGTATGAAGAAATTACACTGAACATGTACAGGTACCATGTACATACGGTACCTGTATCTATTTGTGTGTGGATATGCTGGATGATGATATTCTTACTCGTACAACATTGTTGAATATGTACAGTACTTTAATCCTGTACAGTACATTATCATCTATACTTATATTATTACAGTAATTAATTAACACTATTATTTCAGTCTTATCTGTATTGTTGTTATAATTATTTATTATTACAGTATTTACAGTTTTACATTAATTATACTGTATTTCACTTCAGTATATAGAAACAAACTAAACAGTTTGTTTTGTTTGCTTCTTTATACAGTAGCAGCAAATTTACACAGGAAATACTGTATATTAAGCCTTTTTCCAAAACTGTAACAAAGTTTGGTTCCACTTCTTTTTGAGCATATCTCTTTGAAAATAGTCCTTAACTGAATACAAATGTTCAAGAACATTGGCTGAGTTGGAATCAGTTGAAAACTGGATTAGGGCATTGATACTCTCTATAGCCTCTTCATGTGTCTGAATCTTTGTTTTGTTCTCCTGCTCTTCGATCGCTTCTTCTTCTTCCTCCTCATCATCATCTTTTTCAGCATTTCTTACCTCTAGAAGATCTGTAGATGATTCAAAAGTGTATTGTGTGATAACACAATCATCAGTTCTAATGTAATTTTCTGTATCACATGGAAGGTTTTTATCTTGACACAGGTTGGATATTGCCACTATATTTTCACTTGCTTCATTAATGCAATCTGTATAATCACCTTCCTGAAAACCTGTTTTCACAAAACACTTTTGTACAGTCTTTGCTTTAATTTGCTTTATCGCCAAACCAGTTAACAGCATCTAAGACGGACACAGACTTCACCATACTGTATGAGTTGTCTGCTGCTTCTATATTCATTATCAGGGATTGCATTAGATATATCCTGTAGTATGATTTGAATGTGTAAATAACTCCCATATCCATTGGCTGCACTACACTTGTTGCATTTGGAGGAAACCAGGCCAGTTTCCCATTTGAAAGTGTTATCTTAGGATGATATGTGGCATTGTCCAAAAAAGAATCACTTTCCGATTTTCTTTCTTCATTTTTGCATTGAACCCATTTAACCACTCTTCCATTATTGCAGCAGTCATCCAAGCATTTTTGTTGTTGTGCCAAACTACTGGAAGGTGATCAATATTCAGGTTTTTGAAACATCTAGGCTCTGCCACTTTTCCAATAACAACAGCTTTTTCCATTTCTCCTACCATATTCCCATACAATAACACTGTGAGTCTTTCTTTGGACATTTTGCTTCCTGCACACTTTTCCCCCTTAACTGCAAGTGATTTTGTTGACAACGCCCGAAAAACCAATGCTGTTTCGTTGGCATTGTAAATGTTTTTATATTCGTAGCCTGAAATCAAGTCCATCAGCTTTGGTTTCCATTCATTCACATCCTTGGCTTCCCCACAACCTTCATTCCACACAATATTGTGCCTCTTCTTGAAACTATCCAACCATCCTGTAGATGCCTTAAATTGATGATTTCCAAGAGATTTGGCTACTGTGAGAGCTTCACTTTGGAGCACGGTCCGGATATGTGCATGTTCTTTGATCTCGCATTAGTGAACTATTCCCACACTACCTCGTTAATTTCCTCATTACCAATCTTCTTTGCTTTTCTTTTCATTTGGCCTTGCATCCATTCATCCATTATTTTATCTTGTTTTTAAGCGTATCATAGATTTGCGTTTTCCCGCACTTAAACCTCATCATTATTTCCCATACTGTGATTTTTTCTTTTTCTTCAGCCTTGATCACTTCGACTTTATCATTCAGTGACAATGATACATACGATTTAGCCATGATTTTCTGTTATGTACAGTATCAATTTGGAAATAAACTGGTTCGTTCTTAAGATGTGTATAAAAATTTATCAAAAATTTCAGTAGAGCTTGTTGTAGGGCTAACGAAACTTTTACCAAGAACTAAAGTAAAAGTGTGATGTACATGTACTGTACAATTCAATAAGAGAATGAGTTTGGCGCTTCCACTAACAAAAGACTGCCACATCTTGAAAGTCAAATAGAACTTCACATAGTGTATTTAATGCAATGTTGCTTGACGTTTTTGATGGTATTGAAGATTATGCTGCTGTACCATTATTATTAATACAATAATAAAATAATTTTGCCAATTTTTATTTTATTTTTAATTTTAAAATTAAAAAATAAAATCAGTGTGGATTGAGTTCAGCGCCCCTAGCGGCCAGTTGTTTCACTTTACCAGGAATCACCCCGTGTTTTGTGACAAGTTTCCGTTTGATGCATGTAGTTTCTGGTGAATTCTCTAAATATTTTGTTCTGTTTCTGCATTGGACAGATTCCGTATTATGCAAAAATATTATAATGGTATTGCCTATTCTCTCATTCGGGGCCATGAAACTTGTTTGCATTGCACAGGTTTCCGCCTTGTTCACATTCCACCTTAATCAAGTTTTACTGTATTTTATAAATTGCATCGTGTGTAATGTATCGAATTTTGAATTTATTGTACACTTTTTTAAGTGGGTCTGGGATCACACACTTGTCAGAGGCTCAAAAATTTTTCTCGGCAGCCCTGCTTCTAGCAGTAAGTTTTCCGGTTGTTTGTTTTTATCATGTAAACGTTAATTATTGATAAACTGTTTTGATCTGATATATTTAGGAAATAGTAAAAGACCTGAGTTCAGGCCAGAATCTGGATTTGCAGAGTTGTTAAAACCATTAGGTTGAAGTTAGTTTATTATTATTGGTATTTTTGAAATTAGAAACTTTGCAATATAATCAGATTGTATTTGAACCAGATATGGGCAAATTTTATTTGAAATAACAAATAAATAATTTTTCAAATATTTGAATATTTCCAAATAATAGATAATGTTATTTGAAGATAATCTGGCTTTCAAATAATTTATATGAAATAATTTCCAAGATATATTATTTGACTAATAATTTATTTTGGAAATTCAAATAAATATGTTATTTGAAATAAAAATCAAAATAATTTTTCAAATATAATACAGTATTATGTTTATGAAATATTCTATTGGAGTGGATTGTACAATATCTTGTCACCATAACTGCTTCATATTATCATAATAAGACACTGTACAGTGCAGATGTACAATGATAATCTACATTTTGCATTTTGTAACTGTTCATCATTTTCATACATTATAAGCCTATTGAATATATTTTGTATACTTTTTGCACAGTTGTACATATTTTGTTCAATTGTTTATATATTGTATGAATTTTGAACAATTGCACACCCCATTACGCATATTTTGTACAAATCTGTACATCTGTTGTGCATATTTTGTTAAATTATATGCATTTTACAAATAGAGTGGATTCCGCTTAATTGGGACAGCTGCGTAATTAGGATAAATCTCAAAGAACAAAAACCAAACTAATAAATTAATACAAAATTTAAACGCTTAATTGGGACAGTAGCAGAAAAGGAATTTTCAATTTTTGATATATTTTAGGGATTTTTTGAAAGTATGGCAACACACACATACACTAATCTTTGCCAAGATGTCAAGAAAGGATTTTACACTCAAGTAAAACTGCTTGGCTGAATAAAATTAAAAGCCAGCCATTTAATACAAGCCATTGTAGACTCGCTGAAATAAACCAAAATCTACCATAGCGTGTCTCCTACAAAAAGAAAATCAACTGCGTGAGGAGTGGGCATTACAGAAAGAAATTCCAGGAACATCGAAAAGAAAGCGTGATGGAAAGGATTCAGAAGTGAAAGAAGCATTAGATCAATGGATTTCTATAGTTAGCGGGCAAAGACAGAGATCGGTAAAAAAACTAATTAGGTACCTATTTTAATAAATCATTAAAATAGGTACCTAATATTATTTTTTTACATATAATTTATTTACCTACGAATTACATATTTTATTTTAGAATTTATTATTACGATGACAGCTGGACCAAAATGGCTTAGTCCCAACGTGTCCTGATCTGTAGAGAAGGATTCTTAGGTTACTTAATGTTGCCGGGGCAGCCGCTTAATTGGGCCAAAATGGAGATCGGAAGAGCGTCGTGTAGGGGCAAAATGGCTTGGCCCGACGTGTCCCAATTAAGCAGAATCCACTGTATTTTGTAAACTATACATCTGTTCTACACATTTTGTTCAATTGCATATATGTAGAACTAAATTTTATACAACAGTACAATTGTAATTAGTTTAAAATATTTTCTACAACCATACAAACAATCTATTGTATATAAATACAACTGTACATATATTTTACAAACAAATCTTTTATATTTTTTACATACAAAATATAAAAGGTGCATTGTTCTACAGTTTTATATTTAATAAAACTAATTGCATTAAAAAATAAATTAAGTATATATGTAGACTGCTTGTACAAATTATATATATACATTGTACATAGTTTATATAACTGTACAGATATACAACTATTGTACAATTTTTTCTATAGAAATGTACAAAATACTATGCTGCTATACAACTATATTACTAGATTTATACTACATTATCATCATTTACATCCACAAGTGTGTAAATTTATATTTATTTTGTACAACTGTATACAGTACAGCAGTTTTATAAAACATTTATGTTAAGAAGATTAAATTATTATTGTGCACAGGTTTATCATGATGAAGTATAGCAGTAAAATATATAAACTATTTACTATAGTATATATATAGCAACATAGCTAGTTGTGAACAGTTATAGAAAGATGATGCATAATTGTACAAATAAATGATAATGTATAATTGAACAATTATTATCTTATCATTTATTACTGTACATTAGAATATATTTATTTCATTTGTATAAATAATCAAATAATAACTAAGATAAAAGTAATCATTTGGAGTATCAAATAAGATAACAAATAATTATTTGAAAAAGTATTTAAATAATGCCCAGGTATGATTTGAACATATTTCAGTAAAAAACAATTGCCATTTTTTGGACTCCAAGATTCCAATTTTTTAATTGAAGGTAATGGTAATTTAGTTTTCGATTTATGTAGATAAATATTCTTCATTAATTAATTAATGTAAATAATTTCATTAAGTAATGGTATTGGTTTTTGATTTATGAGAATGATTTACAAGTATTTTCCAGGTATGCTTTAAGCTTGTAAACTTCATCTTGTATCTATTTAAGTGTACATTGTTTAATTAATAGTAGAATTATTCTGCCTAACTGGAAAATACACAAAATACATCAAAATTTAATCAGTTTTGTTCTAAGTTTTTAAAAATAGATAAAACAAAATCTACTAATTAGAAATATTTTGAGAAAAATAAGTGCATTAAAAAAAATAACCTGATAAATTTTATTTTTAATATTATATTTTTTCTTAGTTTTCTGATCTTTGGATTAGAGATCATCTACTGCATATTCTAGTATTCATATAATATTAATCTTATAATTATTTTAGAATGTTTTTCACCTTTTCAATGTTGAACTAACTGTCCATACTTTATCTGGATCTAGACCAGAAGGATCTTTCTCAAAAGCAACAAGAAAAATTCCTTTCTCCAAAAATGTAGTATATAAAGTTAATATTCCCATTAGAATAAAATAAGTAACTTAATTAAGGTCATTTTCTTTTAAAATGTGAATTCCTTATAAAATATTAAGTTTAATGAAAATTTTATTTATTTAAATATAAATACAGTAAACCCTCATTAATACAAATTAATCAGAAAGATGTCATCTGGATTAAGTGATAATCTAGATTAATGAAAAAGAAAACAGCCTCAAAAAAGACAAAAAACTTAGAGAATAAATAAATGGACAATTTAATGATATAGATAGTGCTGATAAAATTAAATAAAATATATGTAGAATCTTTATTTAAAAAAAACTATAAAAAGAGAATATATTTCTTTATTGACAAAAAATTTATTGTTGTAAATAATCTCTTTTAAGATAAATTTTTCATATTTTGATCTGGATTAGTAAGAGTTTACTGTAATTTGAATCTCTCTTTCAAACCAATTTATGTAATCATTTCAATTATTATTATGAATTTCTTAATTATTATTGATAAATAAGAGAAGAGCTGCAAAATGATAAGTTGGAAATGCCCAAAATTTATGGATTGCACACTATCAATAATTATTATTTTACTCTATTATATCATAATAAATTTAATGAACACAAAAATACAAGAATCAGATACAAAAAGGATGCTTTTTATATATCAGATCATTGCTCAGGGATTCAAACCATTTGTCAATTGCAATGACCAATCAAAGCATTTATCAATGATACTGCCATCACAAATACAAGTGGTTATAAGTTGAGATAGTCATAACTCTAGATCAACCTGTATATAAAATAATGTATATTTTATGAGGATTAATACTTCTTTAATAATATTCTTGTATAGATCACAATAATATACAGTATTAATCTTTATAAAATAGCCATTGAAACAACCAAATTGTGCATTTTATCTAGGCTTTTAATAATTGAAAAAATGATATGCTCTGAGAAGACTGTAAATATATCCTCTATGTTTTAACATTCAACATAAAGGTTTTATCACTGAGAATGATATTGATATATTCTTTAATCCCATATTTTTAATTACTATGAACCCTCTTATGAATGGATCTCTCATGAATGGATTTTGGATATTTTGTCTGCAATAAGAATATTTCAAATTAATGGACAGACAGCAGATTTATCTTCTTTATCATCATTTATTCATATTCATTACACTGTTAGTTATATTATGCATCATGCTTATGCATAAGAGTTACTTAAACTGTATTATATTACTATTTTGACAACTTTTTAAACATAATTTGGAAATACTGGACAACTGACATTGTCAGACCATTGGTAATAGAGTGTATAGCTGGAATGGCCAAATTTCATGTCACTACAAGCCACATAAGAGAATCTCAAATACGTGAGAATTGCAATCCGTTTTTTCTGGGTCAATGAGAGCTGCATCAATTTTTTTTAGGTAATCTTAATGATAATTTCAAAAATTACTTATATTTCACAAACATTTATTTTGTATAATGCATATAATTTTTTTTTTCAAAAAAATGAACAAATTATAAATATAACTGTAAAAAAACCGAGTTCTGCTGCTTCTATTAACGTAAGAAATAACACTAAGCACTTGAAGCAGGACAAACACACTAGTTTTATTATTAGATATATATAATGTATACTACATATACTAATAATACAACAATCTTTCCGGAAATGCTTTCAGCCATAGAAGGCCGAAAGCATTTCCGGAAAGATTGTTGTATTATTAGTACAGGTAGGCCTCGATTAGTGTGAGTTCGAATAATGCGATTTTGATTAGTGCGACTTATAAAATTAATACCATTTTTCAGTTAGTGCGAGCAAATATTCGATTAGTGCAAGTTGTAAGCATAGACCACTCTTACTAACAAAGCTCCTTCTATGATGTCAATTAACAAATTACTGTTAATTTTCAGTTAGTAAAACTGGACAAGGAGCAGTCCAACAACAGTCACACAGCTTTGAAGGGGATGAAACATCAGAAAGATGGGCTTTTTGCCTTACTTGTACTATTATTTAGCTTTGCTATCGACTACAGTATAGTATTATTTAACTTTGCTACAGTATAGTACAGAATTTTCTTTTTTAAAAAGTACTGTATCGAAATGGATTAAAGGAAGAACACTTCTGACGATAAAACAGGAAATGAAAAAAAGAAGAGGTTAGTGATCACACTAGAGCAAAAAATGGATGTGATTGAGTGACAGAAAAGCGGCGCTCAACTTCCGCTTTCGATTCGCTATTTTCGTTTTGATTTGGCGATTGGTTTGATGATGGTAGGAGACGCAATTACTAGTAAGTTATTAATTTAGATGATGAACAATGATGTAAAATATGAAAATAAATATTTCTTAAATAGTTAGTGTTAAGTTTATTGTGGTTATTCATCGTGAAGTTAGCTAATGGCCGGAATCTCTCAAAGCAGAAACCAATTACCATATTTTCCATAGAGTTAATACTTCGAATAGTGCGAGAAATTCGTGGAACCAATTATTCGCACTAATCGAGGCCTACCTGTACTGTGGTCAACAACGAAAAAATGAATAATGTTTCATATTTGTTATGGATGTTACATATTTTTTTTGCATATTTTACGCCCCCTTTCCAATCGGAGATTACTAAGGGGGCAAGGCCAGTTCCAACCATGGGCTGCACTCACATCCGTGGAGGGGGCCAGATGGTGAAGGACGGGGATCACCGGGCCGGGCCTAGTACCCCGAAAAATCTGAGACGAGACCCAGGACGCGAATCCGGGTCCTCCTGCGTAGCACGCCGACAGCGTTACCACTCGGCCATCCGGCCGCCGGATGCTACATATTGGCACAAATGAACCGCTTTCAGAAGAGTTTTTATAAATTGTTTTCAAATATTTTTGTGCATTTTTTCTGTTCATTGTGATCCATTTTTATTATTTTTTTTTTATTTCGCGATCCTTTAGTGGGTCACGAGCCGCAATTTGAAAATTTAAAATATTATGTAGTAAGATTTTTTTTTATACAAAAATCAGCAAGTTCTATTTTGCGCCAGTTTGAATTAGGAGATTTATGATGTTAAAGAGTGCATAATAGAGTAAGATCGTACAGCAAGATAGCTCACGACCAATCTTGTCCAACCATTTTACTTTTCTAGTTTAATTAGTTAAAAAATAGTTTATTCAATGGACTAACATTTATCTTGTTCTACTACTGGGGTAAGACAGTTCAATTGACATGCTGTTATAAATGTATTTTTTAAGGCTCTTGATCTTATCTTTGAATAACAATTTTAGCATCAAAATGTTCATTAATAATGATATTTTCTTTGGTAAAATTTAAAAAAATTTTTTTGCACAAATATTTGATTTTATAACCAAAAATCTAAAAACTGACTTTTTTTGCTCTATCTTCCTCTATGTACTCTATTGTCACTTAATTGCAAATATGCTTAACATTTCCAAATAATGAAAATACGATACGATCGTTGATATTTAATGATCAAATATGAAAGCAGAAATTGTCAGTTAATCATTCTCCATCAAATATTGTGCGAGATATGTATTAATAGATAAAATCTTAGATGTCCGTTACAGATCAGCTATTCATCAAGATGCTAATTTTATTATTTTAGAAAGCAATGTTTTTATTCCTAATCATAAACTTATTTAATCTATAAAAAGATTGATATTTTGAATTGTAATAATTTGTTATTAATTATAAACAGAAATAAAGAATGTAAATTAAACAGTTAAGACAGTTTTATCTATTTCAGCCTGTTTTCGGAAAGAAAGTAACGCATTTATGAAATGTTCTCCTCTACTAAAAACTTTTAAACTACAGGAATACCTCGATTATCGCGGTTAATGTTGCCACGAAAAATACCGCAATAATCGAATCCGCGATAATCGGGATAATTTAGAAAAATATAAAAGAAATTTTCTAAGAATCACTTATATGAAATGATTAATAATAATATAGACAAGCTCTTGCATGCAGAAATTCTTTTATTTTGATAAAATGTTTTGACTTTTAATGAAGCCATTGTCAGCCAAAAACATTTTATCAAAACAAAAGAATTTCTGCATGCAAGAGTTTTATCTATATTATTATTATTAGAGTGTGAAGTAAAAAAAGCAGATGAAAATATTTCAAATGATAAATAATAAGTTTTCATTAATAATCTCTTAGTGAACAACCAATAAATAAAATAAAAGTTCAACCAAAAATATGTAGTAATAGATTTTCTTATATTTAAAATCAATAATTAATATTTTATATTAATTAATATTTGATGAAAACATTAGTGGAATAAGAATTTATCAATAATTCGAAATTTTAAGAAAAAATTTAATATAAATATTATAACACATTTCACTAAAATTCATTTTAATGAAAGTTATTTAAAAGTGGCTAATTTAGAATTCAAAATAATAATTATTCCTAAAATTAAAAAAAGGATATGTGGTAACACAAGCAATAAGTATTGGACGAGACAGAGGAAATGGATAATAATAATCCCATACAAGAGCAAACATTGCTGTTAATACAGCAATTCCAGATATTGTTAACCTGCCATCCATAAGACGATGGTTTTCAACATATTTAAACTTTTCAGTAAATATCTGTTAAATGAAATATTTTTATTAGTTTTAAACATATAAAAATAATTTTTAATTTTAATGCTTAATTAATAATTATTTGCTTCTATATAAATTTTAGAAATCTAGACTTAATTAGTATTTTTATATAATATTTGAAAATCACTGTCTTTTAATATTGATTCATTAAACAAATATTTAAATTTTTAAAAAACTATCATCACAGATTTTAAATTTTAATTACTTCAATTATTAAAAGAAAAATATATATATATTCTTCTTTTATTATATTTAAATTTCTTTTATTTTA
>AYEL01077240.1:0-14714 GCA_000484575.1 Olivierus martensii
TAAATATATTTATATTATATTAAGATACATATTTACTATCTATTTGTAATAAAATATTAATAATAAATGAAATTTGTATAAATATAAATTTGAAAGCAATTCTATCATTCATTTATAAGCAATTCTAATCTATAAACGATAAGGATTCGACATATGGAAATAATTTTTAAATTTGAATTACAAGAACAAATATTGTATTCTTTTTTATGTTCTTTGCAAGTTAATATAACACTGAAGATAGTCTAGTGGATAGACCGAAAGTACTTCATTTGTGAAATAAAATAAAAATGTAAATAATCTATAAACAATAGGATTCGACATATGGAAATAATTTTTAAATTTGAATTACAAGAACAAATATTGTATTCTTTTTTATGTTCTTTGCAAGTTAATATAACACTGAAGATAGTCTAGTGGATAGACCGAAAGTACTTCATTTGTGAAATAAAATAGTTTGGAAGTCACTACTGCAAATTGTGCTCTATATTAGTTGTGAAAACAATGATTAGATAAAAATATATTTATTTAATTTAATATAACTGTTTATTTGTAAAATTTTCATTATGCAATATTGAGTTGTATTTGATTACACTAGCAGTAATAAGAAAACAACAGGAACACAATTTTATCAATTTCCCAGAGATGGTGAGTATCAAGGTAAATGAATTTCATTTGTATTTATATACTGCAGCACTAGAGATATGTAAGAATAAACATATTGGGAGCAGTAACTGAACAATGTGATGCAAGTTGCTATGTTACCAAATAAAAAATAATTACTATAATGATACAAATGCAAAATTTTATGACTCAGAGTGAAATACTTTAATTATTTTACAATGCAACTCTGGAAAAAACACATATTGAGATCTAAGTGTATAACAAAACAATTAAAGTATAAAACTATTAACAAATTAATATTGATGGTAAACCTACAGCAGTGATGCTAAGCTATTAAGCAGAATATAAATATAGATTATCTTCAATTTATGACAAGGCTTTTGTTTGAGTTGTATCAATGTAATAAGTTAATGTGATCATGTATTATATTTATCAATGCTCATTACCATTACAGCCCAATATAATATCATGTTAAACTTAGTAAACATAAAACCAAGGAACCAGAAAAAAGCTGCCAGTATATTAGACCAATGCATATGAATTGCATTAACTAATCATAGTGCTTACTGACTGCATCATGGTTATAAACTAAATATGGCCTTTATATAAGTTCCCAATTTATGACAGGATTTAGTTCAAACTCTGCTGTTTGTCAGTTGGAATTGCTAAAAGTTAGAAAAGCCCAAAACTTATAGATTGCCTACTATCAATATTTATTATAATATTCCATTTAATCATATTAAACTTAACAAACACAAAAAGAATGCTTTCCTTATATCAGATCATTGCAAATTTGCACATATATGATCCATTGACATATGATGGGTACTCATATATGAGATACTCATACAAATTGTAATGACTAATCACAGAATTTACTGATTACATCATCATTAAGTACAAGTAATTCTAAGTCAATAATTATCTGTATATTATAAAAGTTTACATTATGTTGACAAAGAAGGATAAAATGAAGAAACTATACAACTAGTTATCACTTGATTATTATAAGCATCATAGTCATGCATTGAACAAAAGACAGGTCTTGCTTATTAATCACAGATTTCATTCTTGATACTTTTAAATACTAATTGAAATTTTGGTTTATTGTTGAATCAACATCACTTTTTTAATTTCAATTTTTCAATAATTTATCTTTGTTTTATTATATAACTACGTAACTAACATTTTTCTACATTATATATTTTAAATTTATGCTCTCTTCATAAATTTAAATTTTTATATTTGTATCTGAATTGCATTCAATATTTAAATGTAACTAAATATTTAGTTCACTGCAAGACTAAAAATGATTCTGGATTATAATGTCGTACTGTCATTCATCAAAATCATTCAGAATTAGTGAATTGCAAAGGAGTTGTCTATCATCACAACAACACTAGACCACATTCATCATTGGAGACTTACCAGAAATTGCTGCAGTTAGGATGAGGTGTGTTACCACATCCTCCTTATTCACCAGATCTAGCACTATCAGACTTTTACTTTTTTCCTCTTGAATTATGAAGAGAGCGAAACATCTTTGATTCTGATGAGATATCAAACGATGCCTGTATCAGTTTTTGCAAAAAAAAAACTTTTTTTAAGCTTGGAATTATGAAGTTGCCAGATAGATGACAAAAAGTAATAGATCAAAATGGTTAATACATTGTTGAATAAAGTTGTTTTTTAATATCAAAAAGTTTGTGTTATTTATATAGAAAAACTGCAGACTTATTGGCCAATAAATCCGTGCAATTTTTTTTATTAACATGGCAAGATCATTTATTGGATTGGCCAACCCAACAAAGGATCTTGCCATATTATTGATTGAAAGAGAAATAGTAGAAACTTTAAATCACTATAATATAAATAGCGATCCACAAAAGCAAGACAGGGTTTTTTGATGATAATCATATTATTATACACAAATATTATATATTTTTTTTATATTTAATATAATTTATTGTTTATTTGATTTATTAAATAAACAGCTAATTTATATAAAACGAAAATTATTATTATTAATTTTTTACCTACAAAAAAATCATTTATAAAAACCTTAAAAGTTCTCTATTTGGAGGTATCTATTGTCCTCGTGAAAGCTAAAAATGCTCTTAATGAAACATTCAAATAAATGTAAGTATATTTTAAATTTCCAAATAGTTGTCAAAATTTGAGTATTTATTTCTCTTCTTTACTTTTCAAAATTCTCTCTAAAATCTCCATTACTGGAGCCAATTCCTGATGCATACCTGGACTTTATTTCTTTTTGCCTACCGGGCCTTTTTAAATCCGCGGCTGCCTAATCACTGGGGCCGCAAAATTGGTTGCAAATCCCTGCCGAAGACTTTCAAATTAATTTTATTACTCGTATAATAAAAGCAAATTAATAATAAACAAACTGGTATTTCATGACACTAAGAAAATATAATTCTGAATTATATGTAATGAATATTTGATGGCTAAATAATTAAAATACATTTTCCACCTCCATATGGTTTTCATGATAGAAATTGTAATAAGCATGAAAAATTCAATTAGATTTAATTTTAGGTACGAGAAATCAAGCGATTTTACTTTCAATATTGACTTAAAGTTATTATATACGGTTTAACGTTTTTCTTGTAGATAACAATCGACTTACAGACGATTTGTTTGAAGAGCTTTCACTTGAATCTTGTTTTCTGGATGCCATGTTGGAAATTTTGACTACTTTTTACACGTCATTATTATTTCAATTATTATATTTATGTAGTATTTAAATTTTTGGTAAACATAAACACAAATAAAATTAATAACTATAAAAATATTCAATTTACTTTATTATATTTATTATGGAAAAATAATAGCATATTATTTTTTCCATAATTATAAATTTATTATATTTTAATTAAAAGATGTAGTTACCAATCTGTTTCATATTTTTGTATATTTTATATACTGTAGTAATGAATATTTGGCACAATAAAATATTATTTTTATATAAAATTTTATTTCGTTCTCTCTTGTTTTAACCATCTTTGCTAGGCGGCCGGATGGCCGAGTGGTAACGCGTTGGCGTACCACGCTGGGGTCCCGGGTCTGGTCCCGGATTTTTTCGGGGTGCTGGGCCCGGCCCGTCGTCCCGGGTCTGGTCCCGGATTTTTTCGGGGTGCTGGGCCCGGCCCGGTGATTCCCGTCCTTCACCATCCGGCCCCCCTCCACGGGTGTGGGTGCAGCCCACCGTCCTTCACCATCCGGCCCCCCTACACGGGTGTGGGTGCAGCCCGTGGGAGGTTGGAACTGGCCCCGCCCCCTTAGTAATCTCCCTGATTGGAAAGGTCGTCCTTCACCATCCGGCCCCCCTCCACGGGTGTGGGTGCAGCCCTTGACCCCCTCCACAGGTGTGGGTGCAGCCCGTGGTTGGAACTGGCCCCGCCTTTAGTAATCTCTCTGATTGGAAAGGAGCGTAAAAATGCAAAAAAGTGCGCTTCCACGGGTGTGGGTGCAACTCGTGGTTGGAACTGGCCCCGCCCCCTTACACGGGTGTGGGTGCAGCCCGTGGTTGGAACTGGCCCCGCCCCCTTAGTTAATCTTCCTGATTGGAAAGGGGCCATAAAATATGCAAAAAATAGGCTATTTCGGACGGCCGGATTGGCCGCGTGGAAATGCTTTGATTCAGTCTGTGGTTGGAACTGGCCCCGCCCCCTTAGTAATCTCCCTGATTGGAAAAGGGGTGTAAAAAAATTATATTAATATAGAAACGCATAATCTAATTCACACAGACGATATGCAAACCTTAGTAATCTCCCTGATTGGAAAGGGGGCGTAAAATATGCAAAAACAAGTAATCTATATCTTTATAATATATTTCAGTACATATGATTTAAGATTTTTGCCATCTTTGCTAAACACTTGAAAATAAAATAAGAACAAATGATGCTAAAGAAATTCAGTATGAACTTCAATAAATGCTTTGCACATATTAAAAATATTGTATTTTATACCGCATAAATCAGTATTGTTAGAATTCTTTTTACATTTGAAACTTCTAAGAGTAACTCTGAAATAGCAAATTACTTTTTAATGTTTGCAAATACAAATACAAATGACTAAAACAGAAATAATGATGCCTAAACGAATAAGAGAAATCTATTGAAGCGGTGATTAAACCGTACCTGTGCGCACTTCCATGTGTTTGTATTTGTTCTATTCTGAAGGGCGGCTATGCACCGCCTTGAAAATAGAGCATGTTGCGGTTTTTTGGCCGCCCGTCCGCTCCCCCCTCGAGAGGAACCCGCCTTGACGTGGCGAGGGGGCTTGTGTCGGCAGACACTATGTCGAATCCAAGGCTTTGGATCTGGGGACGCCTAGTCTTTCAGTGTAGGCCCGTGCTGCTGTTTTTCGGAATTCTGTTTTTTGCTATGGATTCTGCTCTTTCTTAGTTTGTACCTAAGTTTGGGACACTAAGTGATGCTTCTTCTGTAGTGTGGAACTGCTTCCTCTGCCTGTGATGTTCTGTTCCTGCTTCGGCTACTCTTCAGCGGACTTCTGTGTAGTGGACTGTTCAAGGAAGTTCTCCTTTTTCTCGGTGAAGACTTCTGTCTCTCTGTGGTATCTTTGCTGTAGTGCTTCAGTAGCGGTTGCCGCTTCTGTGCTTGTGACTGCTCTTCGTTCTTTGTGGGACAAGTTCTCCCGAGTTCTTCGTCTTCTGCCTGCTGTGTCCTATCCCCTCGAGGGGAGCCCTCCTTGACGTGGCGAGGGGGCTTGTGTCGGCAGACACTATGTCTGTATCTGTGCATCCGCAGCCGGGCCGATAAGGTCATAGTGTCTGGGTACACTAAGAGATTCCCAGTGGGGATGGTATTTTTCCAAGAATCCCCACACTGGAAGAAGGTGCGCGTGCAGGTCGCATACCAGTATCCTTAGGGCACATCTCTGGTCGGGCCTGGGAAACTCGTACCCGAGATGTGGGGGAGATTGGTTAAAATCCGTTCCGTTTTTCGGGCCTCGGTTGACTTTCTATAGAGAGGCCCAGCGGTGTCTGGCAGAATTCGGACTGGGCACCCGGGTAGTCCTGACACTGCCCCAGGTGAAGAAATTCTTTCTGGGTCAGTAGAGCTGAGGCTGCACCATCACCCTCGCCGGTAGGCTCTCTGTAATTCGTCGATCGACCGCACAAGACCCTGCGGGCCGGGATTAAGAATCGGCCCGACGTATGCGTTGCGTGAGGTATAAGTTCTCTAGAAGAGTCCCAAATCCCAAGGTGGCGTACCGTGCCGACGGGATGAATGGTGGAAGGGAGAGAAGCCTTAACGGTGCCCACCCGAGAGTTGGTCGAACTCTGGCTGTAGGAGATTTTATCCCCAGACCTGGAGAAGCTTACTTCCCTAGGGAATCACAAAACCTCGTGGAGTTGACCCGAGCGATACTCGATCTCCGGCATGGCGTCTGAGCCGGAGATCGAGCAATTTACAATTTTTTGCAATGTACGATTTTGCAATTTACGGCATCGATCGATATCGTCTCTATGGTGGCCCGCCAGCCATATCTGGCAGTGACATGCATCGGGGATCGAAACGGGGAAGATTTTCTCCCTTTCCAAGAGGGGAGATGACCACTCTGTTTTTACTATTGTGTTTACCATCCTGCTGAAGCGAATTTCAGTTAAGGTTCTGTTCGCTTGGAGGATCCGGCCTTGTCTGGTCCTCGTCGGACTGCTACGTTTACGTGGCGGTTTAGCCTGACAAGAGTGATCTCCTGTCATGGGAGTTCCAGTAGCAAATACGTTCAGCCTCTTTGTTTGCTCGTAGTAAGAAAGGTTCGGACTTTTCCGTCCTTTTGGCCTGTTGTCGGCATTTATTCGTCGCGACAGCGCCTGAGCAAGGTGTACTTAGTACACAAAGTATCAAGTACAGCCTCTTTGTATCACCGCTGCCTATGTGGACGTAGGCGATTCTCGGCAGTTTAGAGGTCACTTCGGCAACACAGTGCACGGGATACGAATGCGCCTTCTTACACCTAGGCCTTGCAAACCTGAGCGAGTCCGCCGTATTCGTATTTCGTTCGCTTTGTGGATCGGCAGGTGGTCAGGCGAGACTGCACCCCCAGTTGCAGGCAATGATTAAGCCGAGATTATTCTCGCAATCGTAAGAACACTGTAGTACTCTAGTAGATGGAGCAGGGGAGTGGCCTTTGGCCTTACTCAGAATAAAGATGAGCCTGCTGTGTCCTATCCCTGCTGGATTTCAGTTGGGAATCCTTCTGTATGTGCTACGTGGACTCTGCTGTTCCGAACAAGTTCTTCGAGTCTGTTTGTTTTGCTTCTGGTCCGCACATCAGTTTCTGGGACTGCGCGCCATTTTTTTGTATTTGGCTGATCTTCTCTCTTTTCCATCTAGTCTCCTACCACACTCCTTCTGGTAGGAGACTTACTTCAATTTCTTGTTCTTTCCTTTCTTCTTCTACTTCATTCTTCTTTTACAAGGATAAAACCATTGAGTACGCCCTCTATCGCTTTGTTTGAAACAAGAAATTCTAAGGAACGTGCGTACCAAAAGATATGGCATTATATTTAGTCGTTTAGTCACTATAAACATAAGTAATCAGCAACACTTCATTCTTCTTTTACAAGGATAAAACAATTGAGTACGCCCTCTATCGCTTTGTTTGAAACAAGAAATTCTAAGGAACGTGCGTACCAAAAGATATGGCATTATATTTAGTCGTTTAGTCACTATAAACATAAGTAATCAGCAACGTGAACCTTCCTGCCTAAGCGTCGAATTTCCCATTTTCGACGTGTAGAACGCGAACGAATGATGTCAATACAGAATTTTTCCTTAATTCACGTTTGTACGCGAGGAATTCTCTAGCGACGACTCGAAATGACGCCATGATTTCGTCATTCCAGTGCTCTACGTCATTCTCGAGCTACACGTTCGTGTTGCTGAAGCTGTCTATTGTCGTATATTGCTTTGTCTTCAACATTTCCATAGTTTACCATCATATTCTCCTTTTTCGTGCTTCGGCGAGGCATTTTTAATCTCTAGCGACGACTCGAAATGACGCCATGATTTCGTAATTCCAGTGCTCTACGTCATTCTCGAGCTACACGTTCCTGTTGCTAAAGCTGTCTATTGTCGTATATTGCTTTGTCTTCCACATTTCCATAGTTTACCATCATATTCTCCTTTTTCGTGCTTCGGCGAGGCATTTTTTAATAGTTATTAGTATAGTAGAGATCAGATCTTCGCATTATATAAATACTTTTTCAAATAATTTTTATCATCTTATTTGATTAGCAATTATTTTCAGATGATTATTTGAAATCATCAAATAATTTTTTTAATTATTTGTTATTTTATGTAATTTCAAATAACAAATAATTATTATTTGTTATGATATTTGATATTTCAAATAATTATCTTTTATCTTATTTATTATTTGATTGTTTACACAAATAAAATAAATGCATTATAAAATATATGATAAGATGGACTGTACAATTGTATATTTTATTTTATCTGTAAAATATGTTGAAAATTTATATCAAATATGTATAATTGAAGAAAATGTATACAAATATACAGTTGTACAAAATGCTTACAAGTTAGCAAAAGAACTACAGCAAGTGTATAGATGCACAGTTAAACAAAGTATGCATAAACATATAATTGATGAAAATGTATACAAAATGCATGTAATTTAACATAATATGTATAAGTAAAGAGTTATAGAAATTGTGTACAATTATTCAAAATGTATAAAAAATGCATAAAACTTAGCATAAAATATCTATTAAGCATAAAATGTGCTTAATAAATGTACAAATTGTACACTTGTACAAAATTTACTCAAGCACTGTACACTTTTACAAAACGTACGAGATAGTGTGCAATTATACAAAATATATGCAAAACGTATACAATTGTACAAAATGAATGCAAAAGGTGTGCAATTGTTCAAATAGACGAAAGAAATGTACATTTGTACAAAATGTACTCAACAAATGTACAATTGTAGAAAATATGATCAATAGATGTACTAATGTATACTTGTTCAAAATTTACGCAAGACCTGTACAGTTTTACAAAATGAACGCAAAACGTGTACAATTGTAAAAATTCTATGCAAAGAGCATACAATTTAATAAAATATGCTCAATAGATGTACAAATGTACACAGTTGTTATACAATTGTACAAAATATACATAATTGTATACATTTATATTATACAACATTATGAAAAATGTGTACAATTGAATAAAATATCCCAGTTGATGCAGTTGTACAAAATGTACACAAAATGCATACAATTAAAATTATGTACACTAAAGATATAGATTTACAGTTATATAAAATGTGCTCATTCACTGTATATTTGTGAAAAAGTGCACATCAGGCAAACAATGTACAAATTGTGTACAATAGGCTTATAATGTATGATAATTATCCACAAATGCAAAACGAAAAATGTACTATATATTATCATTGTACATCTCCACTGTAGTTTTCTCATAATTATATAATATGCAGCAGTTATAATGATAAGGTATTGCACTCTCCAAACTCCTTGGTCAACACAAATAGACTATTCAATAAACACGATACTGAATTATTTAAAATTTTATTTGGGAAAGTATTTTGATTTTTATTTCAAATAACGTATTTATTTAAATAATTCTTAATTTGAATATAAATTATTTGAGAAATAATTGATCTTGGAAAGTATTTTAAATAAATTGTTCGAAAGCCAGATTATCTTCAAATAATGTTATCTTTTATTTGGCAATATTCAATTTTTGAAAAATTATTTGTTATTTCAAATAAAATTTGCCCAGATTTGGTAGATATACCGATAATAATATTTTTATAGAAATAATAATGTGAATTTTATAATTAAGTTTTCATTATAAAACAAAATCATCGAAAAGTTTTTTTTAAAATACAGAGATAAAAAATTTTTACAAGCTGCCTATTGTCGGATTAAAAAAAAAAAAAAAACTATGCAAAATGAAACAGAAGTGTCCTTTCACTATAAATAGTATTTCCACTGGTGTCATTTTGACCCCCACTTTTGAGTTTTTAAATTATTTCCTTTCCACTCCTTTTCACTTGGTTATTATCTTTTCACTTTTAATATTTTAGTTTGCACCCCACCGTTTAGCTTCCAAACCAAACAAATTTGAGGGACTTTTTTTGATAACTCCAGAACCCCAGTTTGGAGTTTGATTTCTGGAATCCCAGTTTGGATTTTTCGAATTTTTTTCATTTGCACTCGTTAGCACATTTTGCACTTTTAATATTTCCGTTTGCACCTTCACCCTAACAGAATAACTTTATTTCAAAGATCTTACTTACGTTTAAAATAAAATAAAAATGGCTCTGGAATTTATTCTAGCTCCCAGAGCTAGAATAAATTCGAAGAGATTAAGCATGCATTTGCTTCTTTATTGATTATGTGTGAATATACTCGTGTATAAGCCGACTTTTTTTAAGGAAAACTTTTTGGCTTATAAATGAGTATTAAAAATATAAAAAATGAACATTTTTATCGTATCAGTTTCGAATAAAAAGTCAAACAAATGCATTTTGTTTTTTATAATGCAATATGGAAATTGTTTCCTGCAAGGAAACAGGCAAACTTGCAAATAAAAGTGAAACTCACATATTGTATCATCATTTAATCATTTTCATATAGAAAAATCCAAAAATATTTTCTAATCTTCTCTTCAATCCACAATATATAAATTTACACCACATAAAGTAGAAGTTTTCAGGAAAACATTTATATAATCTTTTTACAGCATTCAATTCTCAAAACAAAGTACAATCTTAGTAACCTCACAATTTGTAATTTCTAAAAGTGCTTAATAATGATAATTTATGTGGTTTATAATAATTTTTTTATTATTTAAAGAAATATTTTAGGAGAACTCTCACTACTTCTGCATCTATATTTGCTTTTGTATAAGAAATATTTTTGAAATTTCTTACAAAAGTACATATTTATTCCAAAAAATCTATTTCAGGGGAGAATTCGTGACTTTGTGAAAATTATTTTCGTAGAATGAACATAAAATATTGCCAACAAATATATGGAGAATAATTATAATAAGTATAATAACATAAAATATTGTACAACATAAAATATTGCCAACAAATATGTGGAGAATAATTATTATAAGTATAATATGATATTCACAAGTGATTTAAAATATAATTGCCAGTTAATTCTGTCAAATCTTAAATTTTTTAAATCACTTTAGGAATTGAATCATTACTGTCTTTAACTATAATTAATTAATTATAATAAAATTAACCAAAAATTTGAGATATTTAAATAATTACATCCAGTGAGAGAAATGATAATTCAAGTATACAAGAGTTATTTCATATAATTAAATGGCAATAGGATCAGATAGGATATGTATTAGTATAATTTCATTCCCAGTGAGAGAAATGATAATGCAAGTATACAAGAATTATTTCATATAATTAAATGGCAATAGGATCAGATAGGATATGTATTAGTATAATTTCATTATACATCAGTTTATAAAATAAAATACTTCATTGAAATATGAACATTATTACAACTTTTAATGAATTGAAACTGTAGAATTTGAAATCAACTAATTTCATTCTTAACAAATCAAAGAAAAGAAAACGGACAAACTTTTTACTCAAACTAACACACAAATAATTTGCAAAATTTTTAATTTGAAAGTTCCATGGGTACAAAATCAGTAAATTTCCATTTTACTGGTTAGATGAAAAAAATTCTACACCAAAAAAATACATTTACTATCATTAGACTATGTAATTAACAATATACTGTAACTCTTTTAACCACTTAATGCCTGAATTTTGATATTAAGTTTAAAAAAAAAATTGAAAAAGATATTTTTTACTCTTATTTTGTGTAGAAATCATACTAGATAATTGTTATTGATTATGTGAGATATTTTTTATTTTTATGGGTTTGTATCAAATAAGTAACATTAGGCAATACTTCAAAAGAAAAAAAAGTCAGCAATTTCCGATAATTTACAAAATAAACTATAGAGGACACTATTACTCAGGTAATTAATTTTATTGGTATATATTACATATGACACAACAGTCAGTTAGTAGAAAAAATAAATACATTAATAATAATAAGGGGTTAAAGGGTTTGTATCGTATATGATACTGTAGACGTTAAGTGTACTGTAGTTATATAAATACATGTTATTTATAAAAAAAATCTCAATTTTGAATTTTTCTGTTGAATTACAAAACTAAATAAATTATTGTACAGTAATCTGCAATATACTAGAAAAAATATAAATAAATAACAGTAATCATTTCTGAACTTATTCAAAAATAATCCATATAAGGTATATTTTTTTACAGATAGGTAATGGCCTGTATCTAGGTACAGTATAATAAAAAAACTCACAAGAATAAATATACAATATTCAAAATTTGTATTTTAAAGATATGATTTAGAAATTATTTCATAAAGTATGAAATTTGAACTACATAAGTTCAATTTTTGAAAATACTGTAATGTAAATAATTTTATATGATATTATTATATAACTTATTTCTGAAAATGAACTGTGAAAATAAATTTTTATAAAAATAGTTTTACAATTATTTTTATACATTGATATTCTTAAAAATTAGCGTTATTGTATAAAAACGTTTTTCCTCGAAAATATTATTATTAAAAAGTTAAATATAGTAATAATTATTTTAATAAAAATATCATTTAAGCTAAATTTGCAAAGTGAAAAACTAAATCCACGTTTTATATCACATATTTAAAATTGAAACCACCGTTTGGTGATCACATGACTCAGACGTCATTACTGAGTCACGTGATCAACCAATGTGGCGGACGTCTAATGTTTCCGCGATCCAATATAGGCCATCGGAAAATCGTTCGTTATGAATTCTTAAGGGATAGATTCATAAATTTCCAAAACCTATTTCATTTTAAATAAGGTAAGGAAGAAATTTCTGTCAAAATCTTGATTATAAAGTTATTTCCCGCCTGCACATACAGTGAGTCTCATGGTTATTCATACAGATTGTTGAATCTTTATTTATACGCAATAAAAAATATATAAAAATAATTAATCGTCGTATTTTGTCGTTATTGTTTTCTTTATATAAGTAGTGGGGTGGAAGCATGGGCGAAATATGCTCTTACACAGGGTTCTGAGAGTCAACCGGATTATGGAGGACGGAGATCGACGGCCCGGATCCCACGATAAATATTTCCAAGGGATGGCATCCAAGAATCGAAAAGGAAAAATCCAGAGTGGAAAGCCAAAAAATTGAAAATTGAGAGAATACATCACTAATATAATTACACATTATCGAATACATATACTGTATATTTTTATTAAATTTAAACAATTTCAGCACTAATCTATAATGTTGACTTGAAGTGATAATTAAAAGTGTTAGTTCATTCTGATATTTTTCAATATCTTCATTATAATTTTAATTATAATCGTTCTTTGATTACTCATATATTTCCTGAAGAATCCTACTTATTTCTCTTAGGGCCGTTTGCACGACTTTCGGTTTAATCTGCAGAGAGTTTTCGATCCCTTCGGGACAGTTCCGGTCGCTCAGTAATGAGCACCAGTCTCGGTAGCGAATACCAGCCTCTTGTGTCTCCGCTCCCTCTATGGACGGAGGCAATTCTCGGCCCTTAAAGGTCGCTTCGGCGACACAGTGCACGAGATACGAATGCGGCCTTCTTACCTCTAGGCCTGGCAAACCTGAGCGAGTCCGCCGTATTCGTATTTCGTTCGCTTGTGCGGCCTTCTTACCTCTAGGCCTGGCAAACCTGAGCGAGTCCGCCGTATTCGTATTTTGTTCGCTTTGTGGATCAGAGTGGTGGTCAGGCGAGTCCGCACCCCTAGTTGCAGGCAATGATTAAGCCGAGATTATTCTCGCAGAACCCTGTAGTACCCTAGTAGGTGGAGCAGGGGAAAAGCTTTGACTAAGTCTCAGAATACGACATGAGCCCATCTGCTAGCTCTTATTGATATCTATGTGATGCATAAAAGCGGCTAAATTCCCGCCGCGGTTAAGCAATAGAAAAACTGTCCGTACGCACTAGCCCTAAGTGCACAGAATTCAACTCGCAGTTGATACCGCAGAGAAATATACATTACTCTGTGGTTGATACTGTGAGATTATACTGTGTGGCGGAAGCAACAATGCAGTCAGTCAACTCTTGCAGTGCGTAAAATAATACAAACCTCTAACCAATATATTGTGATATGGTTCAATGTTAAAAAAGTAATTAAATATATAGAAGTTTCCGGTTATTGTGACAACTTCATTTTATCGTACCATTTATACATTCCGCGAATATTGAAAAAATGATGTATATTTTTTTATGTTTTTGCTTAATACGAGTTTTAATTACATAATCTTTGATAAACACTGATTCCCCTCAAGCGCGGGGCCCGATTGGGTGCAATCAGTCCAATCGGATCATATCCGGTCCTGATTTCACCATATTTGTTCGAAGTATTTGGTTGGACCTCTTCTCTAAGTGATCTATGGGAACTGATCTACTGGTCTAAAAATGAAGGCAGTAGCAATTCGCGATTACATGGATTTTTTTCACATTATAAAATACGACATAATTATTTAATTATTATTATTTTTTATACTTGATATAATTTTATTATATTTTTTCTTAATTATATTTACATAGTCAAAAAAGTTAAAGAATTTTTTGTCAACAGATGACGCCACTTTCCACTCAATAAGTCAACGAGATATAAAGTGTATAGAGTGCTTCAAGGACGGCCATGTTAGAAGCAAATTGAACCACCTGGCAGCCATTTTACCGATTGGCAGAAACTTTAAATAAACCTATCATTAATGCGAAATGAAATGGTTCTAAATATTGTTAAAATAAGTGCGACTATATTATAATTTGATTATTAATGTTTTAATAAATCTTCAAGTGTTAAAGGTTTTAGATTAATACAGTACTATTTAAAGTAGTTTATTTTTTATTTTTAAAAATAAAAATTTCAAAAAATAAAAGACTATTTTATTTATTTAAGATTAATATTTTTAATATA